>WOXC01008023.1:0-102029 GCA_011680675.1 Gymnobelideus leadbeateri
ATTAAAAAGAAAAAAAAAGAAAAGCAGACTGTATGCATGTATGGAGGGAGGGAAGGATAGGAAGACTATACAGATATAAACTTCCTCCTTCCCCTTTTCCTCTTTTCTTCTTTTTCCTCCTCTCCTTCCATTACCTTAGGGCATACTTTCACAATGTTTTGTTTTGCTTTTCTTGGGGGGGAGGGGGCGGTTGTCATGGACCCTATTGGCAGTCTGGTGAAACCTGTGGGTCCCTTCCTAGAATAATGTTTTTAAATTAAAAAATACCTAAGATAACAAAGGAAATTAATTATATTGGAATAGTTTGTCTCTCACTCTCTCATTGATCAAAACAAGTTCATAGATCTAAGGCTAAGAACTCCTGCTTGAGAATATAAATTCCTTGAATATGTGGATTATTTCACTTTTGTCTGTGTCCCTAACTCTCAGGACAGTACCTGGGATGTAGTAAGCATTTTAAACATGTTTCTTGATTATTATATGACTCTTATTTCTTGTTTCTTGATAACTAGTAGTGGAGGGCAGAGATTAGATATGAGACAGGAGTGGAAGAATCTAAACTTCCATGACTGGTCAAAATTATTTAAGTATAAATTGCCTCCCTTATATAGTCAGCCAAGAAGTAAAATAAAAACCTAGAATTACAGCAAATAAGGTCCATTTACCCCCAGGTCCCTTCCACCCATCCCCATACAAATCTTTTTTTCCTTATTTTTCCATCACCTAAAACCCCACAGAGTTCAGTCAAATAAAGAATCATTGCCTTGGGAAATCTGTGAAAATTCTCTTATAGGTTTCTATTTAACGATTTGTCAACAGTTAAATTCAATATTTTAAAAAAATTTCTGAAGTGAATCATTTTGTAAAAGGAATAATACTTTTTGTAATATCAATAAAGATTTTCTTGGACACTTAGATGGATCTGTGATCTACTAATTCCTCCAACCTTGCTGAATGTAACCAATCCATGTCATGCCTATAGGACTGCTGTCAATGGTATCCCATAAATCAATAAGTAAATCAACCAGGAAGCATTTATTAAGTACTGGTTGTGTAGCCAGTGTGGCAAGGGGTTTTCCTTTATGTCTCACTATGTTCCAGGGATATTATTTTGTTTTGTTATTTAGGCAGAGCTCATCACCCTAATTCACCTTAATAACCTCTATGATATTATATTAACAATTATTAAAATAGAAGAAGCCAGGTGGCATAGTGGAATGTGGGCTGGTCTTAGAATCAAGAAGACATGACTCCAAATCCTGCCTCAGACACTCATCAGTTGTGTGACCTTGGGTAAGTCACTTAATTTCTCTCAGACTCAGTCTCCTCATCTATAAAACAAAAACAATATCACCTGCCTTAGAAGATATTTTAAAGACTGAATGATACGATATGTATAGTACTTTGAAAATCTTAAAATTTTAAATAAATGCTAACTAGTATGACTAAAATTATCATCAATCACTTATGCAATACTCTCACTAGATAATGTGTAAGTACTAATATAACCTCCAGCAGTACACAACCCTGCTGAGCCTTCCTTTCTGTTTATAAAAAGAGCAGCCAATCAATAGAGTGGTCAGATTGATCTGCTAAGATTCTATGGTTGTAGTACAGTCTTTCACATGGAGAAAAGACGATCTACCACAATGACTGGATAATACAAAGGCAATATCCATCAGCCAACTACATGGCTTGCTAAGAGAGCCTTGAATAATTTTTTCTTATCCTGATATTAGTTTTTTTGATACCACACTTGAAGAAGGGGAAAAAAAGGTCAAATGAGGGGAAAATCAATGGAGGATGCCCATTTTATTGGACAGCTGTGGACAACAAAGAACAACAGTCTTTGTACTAGTGAAGTTGAAGAGACCACAGACTTAAAAAAAAAATGCAAGCATGTTTTTAGAGCACATGTGGAGGTTCTCTGGATTTATTAATTTTTGTCTCTATAAGTATTTGGGGTATTTTGTTTTGCATACAACATCAAATTATGCATACAGTATTCCTAGAGAGTGATGGTAGTAGGGTAAACATTGCTGTTTGTGTTTTTCCTTTCTGCTACATGCATATTTTCATGACAACACCAAGTATTCTCAGTGAAGCTTCACATCTTTCCCATTTTTAAGGAGAAGGTAAAGATAAATTTAGATAACGAATGAAGAGACCATTGGGGCTTAATTTTCTTATTTATTTTCTGTGGCACACCTTGGTTTCCCATCAGCCTATTGTTTTCACCCTTTCTCATACTTAAATCATTGGGACATTATCCTATGTTGGCTAAATATGAACACAATATATTCTTATGGATTGTCCCCCATTTCCTATTCTTCAAGGCATAGTCCAACTTCATTCAAGATGTTTCCCTCTATCTATTCCAACTTTCACATATGATACATTGTTTGTATAGCATTTTATTGTTTCCAAAGCATTTATAGACACTATCTTATTTAATCTTCATATAAATCCAGTGAAGTAGACAAGACAGATATTTTTATTCCCATTTTCCAAATGAGGAAAGTGAGGAAAACTCTCAGTTCATAAATGGGTAGAGCTCAGGTCTTCTATTATTTTAGGGCTCTATCCAATATACCACATTGCTTTTTATGGTCTCTGAATTCCTATAATACCTATGTTCTGTGCCATACATTGTGTCCCACAAATCTTACAACTGTCTGAAATTTATTAAAGCTTCTTAAACTTATTGAAACAAAACTGCCCTAAGACTAGTAGGACACCTTGGAGTATTTAGCATTTGATTCTAAACTGCTTTGTTTTGTCCTTTAAAAAGTAAGTCAGGATCCAAGCCTCTCTGCCCCCAGATTCTCCACAAACTATGTAAAAAAGGACTCTGAAAATCTTCTGGAGCCCCACCACCCACAGAACGACACAGAGAAGCTAACCTCCCGCTGAGGACAGCCCAGCACCCTGCAGGAAGGACCAGCGCAGTGGTCTGGGAGCCGGCAGCGCGCAGAGCGCAGGAGCCGAGCCGAGCCCAGGTCCACGTGAGCCGAGGTTTTAGCCCCAGGGCGGCAGGGCCAGCAGCCGGCTGGAGGAACCCCAGAACACCAGGAACTGTGGAGACGCCAGAATTATCAACATAGACTTGCCTAGGACAAAGTAAGAGGTTAGTGTCCTATGGACTTTGGGACCTGTATTTGGGGAATGCGTCAGCTCCCTCCCCTGGGGGCTAGAAGCCGCTGAGGAGACACGCCATTTTGTAGTTTTCAGAGGCATTTCCGGCTCCCAGCCTACAAATCGTGGGGAGATCCAGCGATCAGTCTTGGGTGGTAATCGCTCTTGCTTTAACCTCCCTGGATCTGGATTGTGATCTAGGGTGGAAGTTGTGGGTGGGTTTACAGCTTGCCAGAAACGGAAGTTGCCCCCCACACGTTCGGGACGAAAATTCCTCTATCTGGCCTTAAAGCCATAGTGTGGCAACAAGCCCAAAAGTCAAGTAATTAAGTGGCAACATGCCAAGGCAAAGGAAACAGAAAAATGCAACCCTAGACTCCTATTTTGGGGGCATAGAGCAGGAAAAGGACTGTGAGGTCAGAAGTCCTGCTCCAAAAGCCCCAGGGGAAAACATGAGTGGGTTGCAGGCCATAGAGGACCTCAAGGAGGACTTTAAAAATCAAATAAGAGAAGTGGAGGAAAAATTAGAAAGAGAAATGAGAAGGATGCAGGAAAAGTATGAAATGAGGGTCAACAGCCTGACTGAGGAAAACAACACCTTAAAAAATAGACTAACTCAAATGGCAAAGGAGGCCCAAAAGGCAATGAGGAGAAGAATGCCTTAAAAAGTCGAATTTGCCAGATGGAAAAAGAATCTCAAAAGTTCACTGAGGAGATTCATTCCTTCAGAGTTAGACTGGAGCAAATGGAAGCTAGTGACTTTATGAGAAATCAAGATGCTGTTAAGCAGATCCAAACAAATGAAAGATTAGAAGGCAATGTGAAATATCTCATGGGAAAAACCACTGACCTGGAAAATAGATCCAGGAGAGACAATTTAAAAATTATTGGACTACCTGAAAGCCATGATCAAAGAAAGAACCTAGAAATCACCCTTCAAGAAATTCTCAAGGAAAACTGCCCTGATGTTTTAGATCCAGAGGGCAAAATAGAGGTTGAAAGAATCCACAGATCACCTCCTGAAAAAGATCCCAAAAAGAAAACTCCCAGGAATATTATAGCCAGGTTCCAGAATCCCCAGATCAAGGAGAAAATACTACAAGCAGCCAGGAAGAAACAATTTCAATATTGTGGAAACACAATCAGAATAGCCCAGGACCTGGCAGCTTCTACACTGAGGGATCGAAGGAGCATGGAATATGATATTCCAGAGGGCAAAGAACTGGGAATGAACCCAAGGGTCACCTACCCAGCAAAACTGAGTATTTTGTTTCAGGGGAAAATATGGTCATTCAGTGGAATAGAGGACTTTCAAGCATTCTTGAGGAAAAAACCAGAATTGAATAGAAAATTTGACATCCAGACACAAGAAGCAAGAGATGCCTGAGAAGGTAATCAGGGAAAAGAAATCAAAAGGAACTTATCAAAGTTGAACTATTTACATTCCTATATGGAAAAACAATAACTGTGACTGATGATATCTTTCTCACTATGAAAATAATGGAAGAAGGGTGTGTGGTCATATGAATACATATGTGAATGTGTGTGTATATGGTTACAGTTATATATGGATAGAGGGCATAGGTTGAATTTGTTGGGAAGGGAGAATACTCAAGGGATGAAATTATGAGGTGAGAGAGGAAAGTGGCAAGAGGAGATGGGGAGAGACATGGTAGGGTAAACTATCTCATGTAGGGGAAGTGGATGCAAAGGAGGGGGAGAATAAGGAAGGCTAAAAAGGCAAAACCACATTCACATTGAATTTGGTTCAGGGAGAAAATGACATACATACTAAATGGGATATCTCAACCTGCAGCAGGATAGGGGGAAGGGGGATGAGAGGAGGGATGATGGATGGGAGGGCATCCTTGGGGTGAGGGGAGGTTGGAAGTACCCACTATAGAAGAGGGACAGGATCATGTAGGGAATGGACCAGGTGGGGGGTGGGATGAGTGGGAGGGAATTATAAGCAGCCTTGTACAATATATCTACTATGATAATGTTTTGCATAGCTAGACATGTACAACATATACTGAATTACTTATATACCAAGAAGGAATGGGTGACAAGGGAGGAAGGAAATGGATCTGAAATTCAAGATCGTAACATTAAATGTTTCAAATATATATATAAATACTATTATTAATACTCTTTTGCCTATAATTGGGAGATAAGATATGCAGGCATTGGGACACAAAGATTCATCTTCCTCTAATGGAAAAGTCGATGGGGGTATGGGAGAAGGTATGGGAGAGAGCAGATTGGAGGAAGCGATATCTTGTGGGACTGCTATTCTGGGAGGTTGGGTAGGGGAATAATGGGGGGAAAATGATTGTAACTCAAAATCTGGCGGAAATGAATGATGTAAAACAGAAGTTAATAAAGTATTTGTTTAAAAAAGTAAGTCAGTTTGGTATAATGGTTAGAGAACTGGACATGAAGATAGGAAGATTTGGGTGAAAAATTTGCCTCTGATACACACCAGCTGTGTGACCATGGACATGTCATTTTTTCAATCCCCAAAAGGTAACTCTAGATTGTAAATTACAAAGGATTGGTTAATCTTCATTGGAAGAATTGGTAAATAGTTTCCACATCAAGAGTTCTCTATACTGATGAAATTATTGAGGGATAGGGAAGTATAGACTTAAGCAACATTGTCTGTGGTTTGAAGGAAGCTGACCTATTTTCCCCTTTCTATTTGTCCTGCTTCTGACACAGCTGTTTCTGTTCCCTGCTGATTTCTAGCACCTCCTCTGTCCTATCCCATCTCCACCCCAAATCTAGGTTTGCATATTTAAAAGTCAGCAAATTACTAGGAAACAGATTTTGTGAAGTCAAAGAGGGTGGTGGTTTCTTATCACACTGCACTGGGGAGAAGGGTGGGATGAAATTTTAATCCAGTGTGTTCCCCTAAATTAAGCACCATTTTTCTTCATACTTTTAACAACTCATGTCAAATTTAGAATAAATATTTTTAATATTCTGTGTTATCAAATGCTATAATGATAATTATTTTATGAGAAAATTATGTGCATTTAAATACATGACTTTTTTTTAAAGTTCATTTCATTCTTATATGTACTTTCATTATTTGAGGCCAATTTCTCCTCCCCAACCCCCATCATCTGCTTCATACTGAAAGCCAAAGAGAAAATGTTCTGTCTATGAAAAATATTTAAAAGTACAATTTAAAAATACAAAAATACAACTAAATACAAAAAATTCATATTCAGAAATACAAATAATCCATAAAGTAAACTTAAGAGCAAACACCCACCATATCCCAAGACATAACTGAGAATTGAGGAGATACCTATGGTAGAAGGCTGAAGATTTCAGTGTTAAAAGGAAAATGTGGGATCTCAAGCATTTTTTCTGTTGTCATGGAAGTCAATGGGGGATCCCCCAGCTAGAAGGAGGCTGCCTTTAACATGCAAATGTACATTATGAATCCATGAATGAGGACATTGAGGAAGGATACAGTGAACTCCATCCAGGTGGCCTGATGACACTGAGGTAGTGTGCCAAGCTAAAGAGAGCTTTTTCAGATACAGTAGGGCAGACAGGAAAGGAGCTGAGTAAGAAAAGAATAACTCCAGGAGGCTTTCAAAGAAATCCAGGGCTAGAATTAGAAGAGTCTGTGTAAGCAGCCAGGGAGAGAGGGAATAGCAAGAAAAGAAAATTCCTAGGACACCCATCCTTGGAATTCTAGCCAAGTTGGTGAGAGTGAGAGAGATCTATGGAGATGCCAATGTTTTGTCCAGAAGGGGAGGCTCTAGGGCAGAATAGGAAAGGTTCTCAATCCTCCAAATTATAGAATCTCAGAATTTGAAGGGGCTTCAGAGAGCATCTAGTCTAAAGACAACAATTCTCTCTAGAAGCAATTTGGAACTATGCCCGAAGGGCTATAAAAATGTGCACGCTCTTTGACCTGGCAATACCACTTCTGGAGCTGTATCCTAAAGAGATCTTCCAAGTGAGAAAAGGACCTGTATGTACAAAAATATTGTAGCAGCTCTTTTTGTGGTGGCAAAGAATTGGAAATCAAGGGGATGCCCATCAATTGGGGGAATGGCTAAACAAGTTGTGGTATATGAATATGATGGAATACTTTCGTACTATAAGAAATGAAGAGCAAACAGACTTATATAAACTGGAGAGACTTATATAAACTGATGCTGAGTGAGGAGAACAGAACCAAGAGAACTTTGTACACTATTACAGATACATCATATCTGTGATGACTGACTTTGATAAAGTGGGCTTCTATCAGCAATGCAAAGTTATAAGACAACTCCAAAAGACTCACGATAGAGAGAGTTATCCACATTCAGAGAAAGAACTACAGAATCTGAATGCAGATTGAAGCAAACTACTTGCTCTCTCTGTTTTTTGTTTTTGTTTTTTCTTCTTTCTCATTGTTCATTCCATTGGTTATAATTCTTTACAACTTGACTAATGTTTAGTGTGAAGGTATTTGTAGAACCTATATCAGATTGCATGTTGCCATGGTGGGGTGGGGAGAGAGGGAGGGGGAGAAAATTTGTAACTCAAGGTATTGTGGAAATGAATGTTGTAAGTAAACAGATTTTAAAAATAAAATTTTTAAAGAAGAATTCTCTCTAGAACATATCTGATTAGTGGGCATTAAAAACTTTACAGAAGGCAGTCCATTTCACTTTGGAACCCCTATTAATGTTAGAAAAATTTTATATTAAATCCTGAGTTATCTCTTTGGAACTTTTGGACATGAAGGAAAGGAGTGTCTTTTTGTCTTTCTTGAAAAATATCTACATCATCAGTGCACCACACAGTAACTGGAATAAAATACTGATTAATAAATGCTTGTTGACTTCACTTGACTTATAGGTGGAATGTAGATTAGCCCCATCCAATACTAAAGAGTGGAAGTAGGGTTGGTTAACCAGAAGAAACATTGATTCCAGTGTCAGAGTATTTATGTGAGTGACCGTAGGGTCTCTTTGAAAGCAGTTATTTAGAGATACAAACCCATGCTACATGCATTTCTGAGTTACCTCAATTGCATACTGTTTATACATTGACAATTCCTCACCCTGGTGTTAAGGTGTGCTTGAACTGTATGCTGGCTTCAGAGAGCATTGTACAGAGAAATTTACTGCTATACAACAGAATAACAGTTGACATTTCTAGAGCATTTCAAAGTTTGTGAAGTTCTTTGTATAAATTATCTTATCTAGTCTCATTTGTTCTTCATAAGAATCCTGTGAAGTAGATGTATAATCTGGAGACTGAGATTACCTGATTGGCCCCAAATCATACAACTAGTAAGTGTTTAAGGCAGAACTCAAAGCAAGGATTTCCTGACTTATAGTTTCTTCTGAGAGTTTTCTCCCATTGGAATTTTCCTTTATTATGTGTTGATTTGTTTTTCCTTTCTAGTCCTGTCCCATCTAGACAGTGTTCATTTCCCCTCCTTTGGACCTCAGTTTCCTCATTTGCAAAATGGACTAGTTGGAACAGACAACGTTTATAAGCCTTTTCAGCTCTAAATCTATGAAATTATGAAATGTTATCTTTATTCCCTATACCATGCCATCCGGAGAAAAGAGAAGTTGTAAGAAAGTTGTGACCCAGGAATATATATAATCTTAGAACAAGAAATCTCTTCCTTTGGAATTAGCTGTTTACAGCAGAGGAAATACCAGACAGGGACATGGCTAGGGTTTCACATGCTACCTAATCCTAACAACTGCCAAGGTCTTTTCAGATTTATTATTTTGTATGTACCTAATGATTCACATATTGTCTTCCCCATTAGAATATATGACCTTTGAGGGCAGGGATATACATATACACAGAGACATATATGTATGTACATATATTTGTTTGCATATATATATCCAAACATATTTGACTATATGCACATATATCCATATATTTGAATGTAGATCCATATAAAACTTAAAATTTTTGTTTCCCTGGGACTTAGTACAGTGCCTGACACATAATAAGCATTTAATAAATGCTTGTTTAACTGATGGATTCAATGAACCCATGAAATTAAAAAGTGCTTTTTGTTAAACTGAGTGATTTGGGGTACTCCCTTAAGGAAGGTAGATCATAATTTATTCATCCCTATTCATCCTGTGCATTTGTTGTCCATGTTTTCCAATATGATGGCAGACGTTCCTCTAGGACATTTATATTTTATTAGGTATCTTCAGCCACTGGACCATTACTTTGCTATCCTTCCCTCTTAAAAGATACCCTAGTCCAACTCCTGTTTTGATCATGCATAGATGAACAGATTTCTCATAAGATTATGTTTCTTATGCCTTAGGATGCAATAAAAAATCGAATTTGCCATCTCCTCTCCAAGAAGAACCCATGAGTTTTCTGTTTATCATCTGTTTTAGTTTCTAGTGAAGACAACAATGTTGATATAAGTCATATTTTCTGGTAGGGCATTCACTTTTTTAAGTCACAGATTTTGAAAAATTATATGGAATACCAATAGTCAACTTAACATTTGAGGATGGAAAAAAGAACAGGAAATTGTGAGGATGCCCATCAATTGAGGAATGGCTGAACAACTTGTGGTATATGATTGTGGTAGAATATTACTGTGCTATAAGAAATAATGAGCTCAATTATCTTAGAAAACATGGACAGAATTGCATGAAAAAATAAAGAGTGAAATAAGCAGAACCAAGAGAACTTAGTATACAATAACAGTAATATTCTTTTAAGAACAATTTTGAGTGACTAAATAATTTTGACTATTATAAATACCCAAATTAGCTACAAAGGACATACAAAGACACTATCTGTATCCAGAGAAAGAATTAATCAAGTAGAAGTATGTATAGAATGATTTTATGCATATATACACATGTTTATGACTAATGATAGCGATCTCTAGGACAGGGAGAGAGGGAAGAAAAAAAGAAAAAAGTTACATGATAACTTTTTAAATATTTAAAAGAAACAGCAAGCTGTACATAATAGATTTTCAGTTTCATGAACAATCATCTTTTTTTTTCTATCCTACTATGTTATGGAAATGTTTGTTTTATTTCTTAAGTTCAAAATAAATAAAAAAGTGCATCGGTGTGGGGGGAACTACCTGGTATTTATTGCCCATATTTGGAATATACTTATATATGTACAGATTGCCCATTAGAACAGAAGCTCCTTATGGGCAAGGAATTTTCACTTTTGTTTTTTCTATACCCTACAGTGCCTGGCATACAGTGGCACTTAGTAGATATTTATTGACAGATTGTTTTTCTTCATGAAATTAAGGTTCAGTGTCATTTTGAAATCTAAGAAATCCTTTAAGTACAAAAGCAAATACAGATGCTTGACACCACCATTTCTACTTTACAATTAAGCTGGTAAAATTTTAATGGTTTTCCTACTGGAAATTAAAATTCATTTTACAGAAAAAATTCATCTCAACCCTGCATACTAGAAAGTAAAAAATTTGAAAGCTTTAGGTTTTCAGTGATAAAAGTGATTTGTTGAAATATATAGTAATTATTATACTTATAAATCCTGCTATAAGATCAGTCAGCTATGTGCTGCCCTTTAGAAGAAATGAAAATTGCTGACAGATGTCTTTGAGCTATCAGGTAATAAGAATTTTTTTTATAAAATTATACCCTTTTATTTTGGCTCTGAATCTGGTTGTAGATATACTCTTAAGACACAAATGACCAATGCTCAATCAAAGGCTGACTTTGTGATGGATTGCCTTTCTTATTGATAATGCAATTACCTTAAAAAAAACCATGAAATAATTGGAATTATATTTATATCTTTGAGCAGGTTCTTCTTAGCCAATGTAAAAATAATTTCCTCATGGATTATCCTAGGTACTATTTGCTTTTTAAACTTTAAAACCATACCAGAAATTGTCAACTAAAATGGGATGTCTATGACAAATGTGGAACTATATTTAATATGAATGTATATGTATAGCCTGTATCAGATTACTTGCCTTCTTGGGAAGGGGGTGGGGGAGGAATTGAGAAGAAATTTGTAACTCAAGATCTTATATAAGTGAATGTTGAAAACTCTCTTTACATATAATTGGAAAAAATAAAATACTATTAATTGGAAAAAAAAATGAGATGTCTCTTATTAGTATGCTTAGTTATCATTATCCAAAATCTTTAGGTTCTTTGAACCAACTCTGCCCTAAATGATTTAGAATATCAGAAAATTTTGTTCTTTCAGATGTCAAATTATCCAGTACACTAGGAACTTTTCAATAACAGTCTACAGTAAGGCATTTGTGAGGCATTTCATTTATGTCAAAGAAAGAGAAACATGTCAAATCACTACTATATTTCATTGAAAGAAAGAATTCAATCGCACAAATTTGTCTGTGATTTCCCAACTGTTAGAGGGTATCTAATTAACTGGGTTAATAATAATACTTGACATTTAAATAGCAGTTCAACATCTGCAAAGTACTTGCCATATGTGATCTCATTTGAACCTCATGATCACCTATGAGATCAACACAATAGGTATCATTTTCTCATTTAATAAATGAAGAAAGTGAGACACAAATTTAGTGGGCTTCGCACAAAACTATTAAGTGTCAAGTGGGATTTGTTATCAGGTCTACTTGATTTTATTATGTTACATTAACTTTACTCCCAACCATCTCAACATGTTCACATTTTGAGGAAATTTCAGGTTGATATACTCTGTCCATGGTGATTTGATTAAGTGCATATGGAGGTCATAAATGTACATTTTGGTGAAAGAACAAGAGCTTTGAAATTCTAAACATTCCTAGCAGTAGAGGCTCTGACCAAGGAGTTTACAAAAGCCTTTTAGAAGAGAAAGAAAAGCTGTGTCTCATCACCATTTTGCTTTACCAAGAGTCTCTGAAAAAGGTTGGCTGAAGGAGAAATTAGGGAAGCCTAAGTGGGAAAAAACTAGAAGGAAAATGTTCAGTATATTTGGAAAGAACTTTAATTGGATTTCTGTAGGAGAAGTTTTGGGTTGATTTGGGTACTTGATTCTATAGATTTCCATGCAATAAAAATGTTAGGACTATTTGTTAACTCTTGCATTTTCAAAATAAAAACCAAATATGCAGAAGAGATCAATGGGGGCCCTTTGTTACAAGAGTGAGGGATAATGCATGAATAACTTGTGGGTGGCATTGATATAAAAGTAATGTCAAAAGACCCAGAGGGAAATCCCTAGTTAATTTGGAAGACTGCTTATGGAGACTATCAACAAAGATCAGGAACTATTTTGCAACTTTTAGCCTAAGAGAATTGTATGGGCATTGAGAGAGCTTAAGTGCCTTGTTGAATCTAACAAAGCAAGTATACATGTGATGAGTCAGGACTTGAACTTGGGTCTTCTTGACTCTATTGACAATTCTTGATTCACAACCCCAGTGATTCTCTAACTTTTTGGTCTTATGATTGTTTTATACTCTAAAATTATTGACGACCCTAAAGAACTTTTATGTGGATCATAGTATCAATATTTACTACATTATAATTTAAACTGATGAATTTTTAAAACATTTGTTAATTTTAAAAGAACAATAATAAACTTGTTATATGTTAATGTAAATAACATTTTTAGAAAAAAATATCTCTTTTCCAAAATAAAAAAGTAAGAAGTGATATTGTTTTCCTTTTTTTTTAAACAAATCTCTTTCATGTCTGGTTTAATAGAAAACAGATGGATTCTCATATCTGTTTCTGAATTTAATCTTTTGTGATATGTTATTTTGGTTGAAGTATATGGAGAAAATCTGGCCTCATACAGAAATGTAGTTGGAAAAAGGAAGAATATCTTAATAGCCTTTAGAGATAATTTTGGATATTCTTCTTTGATATGACACCAAAACTCAACATGTGGAAATTTTTTAAAGGTTAGTTGAAATGTAGAATCTGAAGTCATTTCAATGAACTTTTTATACTCTATTACATTAAAATTCATTGGGGGTATTTTGTATTTTGTATGGATCAATTACCCATCCATGATTTTGTAACATCATGCATTGTTCATATGGGAAATACTGGTTCACAGGGCTATGCAGGTCTTTTAAATGTTGATATTCATGAATATTACCACTCACATTCATTATTATCACTATGGATCACATTAAAAAGTCTTTGAGTATTGGAAAAATTTCAAATCCATGGTAGTATATATAAGCTTTCCAAAATTCTAATTTTTACTTGAAAGCTTGAATTTTATCACTGGCAACAAATACTGTCAGTTGTTTTCCTTTAAGTGACAGGTTCCCTTCTTTCATTTTTAAGAAAATGTCTGTAAAAATACCCAAGTCTGAATAACCACAGTTTGTCTGTCAGTCATTCTCTCAAGTAAAAATGGTGCTCCATGAAAAAAAGCAGGTAGTTCAACTTCCAACTCAAACAATTGCACAAGGTTCTCTGGACCAACATCAGACACTTTTATTCAGCACAAGTGCTTTATGCTTACTTCCCATTTAATCACACATAATATTAAAAAAACATGTAACTCAAGGGTCAAGATTTAATAAAATGTATAATCTTTATTGGCTCATCAAGGATATGCTTAAGTGAAACTGGATTTTTAAAAACTGTGAGTGCATGGGAATGTAGGAAACAATGACTTCTAGGTTAGTTTGTTGCCACTGCCTTGATTCATGCTAAGGTGACAGCAGGTTTACTGCTTTTATATTGATTTTGTGCCCATCAGTGCAAATGTCAGCATAGCTGTTCCTGGATAAGTCATGAGAATCAGGAAAAAAAGTGATTCAATACTTTGAATATTTCAGCACTGTTTGTGTGCCAAGCATTGATAAAAATAAATGTGTGTGTGTTTTAAATGATCAGTTGGTTTTAATACTAGACAAATACAAGCAAAACAGAAAGTTTAACCACGTTTATAGATTTGTCCATTTCTGAGGCAAAAGTCAAATTCTGCTGATGAGATGTTAACTCTGTCTTCATGTTCGTAACTGAATCTTTAATTCTAGTCATATAGCCTCTGGAAAACTTCATTATATACTCATGAGAAAATTATAGTGAAAAAGATAAGTAACATCTTAGTTTAATTATAAAAATGGTTTTGACCACACAGACCTCCTGAAAGGGTATCTGGGAGCTCCAAGGGTCCACAGACCACACTTTGAGGACTGTTATACTAGGCAGCTCTGCCTCTGACAATGCACATATCTATCTCTTATTGGTTTATGCCCACTATAGACTCTAATCTCTCAGAAGTCAGGGATCACACTTGTTAAGACTTACTTTGTATGTTATTCAGCCTAGAACTAGAAGCAAGAAGATGATCAGATTTTAGGACATGAGGAAGACAAGATAAGAACCATCATCTATGGTTATATTGACTGCTACATCATCTATTCTGTATCTCCATTTCCATTTCCACCTTTGTCTTTAACTCAACATCATCTTTAGCTATAGCTATACAATGAATATAATGGCCTCTTGGTCTGTTAGAAGATTTCTATCCAGTATAAAAATAATCTAGATTGTTTTTATTTTTATTCACTCTATTTTTATAGTTTAATAATCTTCCCAAAGGATGAAACAATGAAAATAAAGGTAAAAAAGAGTCTGCCCATTTTATACCATCTGCAAATTTAGTAAAATATAAAATATGAACTAAGAAGGTAAGAAACAGCTAACTCAAAGGATAGTCTTGAATTATCTGTGCAAATCAATTTTCCATATGGTACCTTTCATCTCGTTACCACAATCTCTTCTTCCCCCTCCCTACCCAGTTGCCTGTAATTGTGCATGACCTGTAATGCGCAAAGCAACATTCGGAAGTATAGTGATAATCATGACATCAGCAAGATGCCAGACATTTATGCTTTAAAGGTCTTTCGATAAAAATCTTCTTCTTCTTCTTTTTTTCCTTTTTGAAGGGTAATTGGGGTTAAGTGACTTGCCCAAGGTCACAAGGCTAATTTTTGTGTTAAGTGTCTGAGGCCAGATCTGAACCCAGGTCCTCCTGACTTCAGGGCTGGTGCGCCACCTAGCCACCCCTTTTAATAGATATCTTGATAAAATCATACTAGCCACTAGAGAATTGACCTATGATTTAAAATAATTTTAGTAAAAAATAAAATAAAATTTATCTAATTGAAAGTTGAGCTGCTTTCCTGACTGCACACACATTTCCCTAATTCCTGCCTAAGTGACTGATGCAGGTGATGGCATGGACTAGTAGGTTCTTCCTTTAAAAGCAAGTTCCTGGGGATAAGAGGGGTAAAGATGGAGATAAAACAATGGACAAAGCTATTACTTTGCTCTAACAATCCTCTTCCGAGAGAGGAAACAATCGAGTACTGTCACAGTTCCCACACTGTGATCCTTTATCTTACCTTTAAGAAATCTACAGGAAGTAGAGAATAACCTTGCATGCAGGAATCAATATCCGCAATTCTTTCCGGATCATTCTGATAGAGAACAAAACCATTTCAACTTTCATATCTCATTTTCCCTCATATCACATGCATGTGGGGGAGGAGGTATTTATAAAACTGACCTGAGTCAATAGAATCTGTTCTCCATTTCCACTTACTATTTCATGTTAAAATAACATGTTCCTGAGAGACTATATATCATGGTAATAGTAATACTTAAGCAAATGCCTGAAATATTTTAAACTATAATACTCTCACCTCTTATTTTGTTATATCTAATTGAATATGCTTATAAATGACAAAAAGTTGTGACAAGAAAACTATAATGACTTTTCTTATCTTCAAAATAAAATCTATAAAGACATAATTGTTACTTCTTATTATCCTTTGTCAATAAGTCAGATTTTATTTGAGCATGATATGTACCATGTGTAGGAAACTTCCACCATCAACTCCCACTATTAAGGGTAGACATTAGAGACACTGCATCCAGTAGCAGAAAGAATTCAAGACTTAGTGCATAGCCAGAGATGTGGACAGATGCTGATTGCAAGCCAGGTTCTAAATTTACTAATCACATAAATTGGGGGAGGGGTAGTCATTTAACTTCTCTGACCCCTCTCTCATCAGCAAAATGGACATGATGTTATGTGTCCTAGCTATCTTGGTTATGCAAATGAAAGTATAACAATTATGTATGGGAAAGTGCTTAGAAAACGATGTTACATTACACAAATAGAAGATACTTATTTCATTTTATAGAGTTGTTGTATCAAATGGAATAACCCATAGTATACTTTAAAACTTAGAGCTTCCTGATAAACTTTGGAATGAAGGAGTAGCTAAGACGTATCATCTGTGATACCAAGGCAATACTCAAGAAATATGATGTTAGTGGGATAGAGTCTTCCTAGGAAGCATAAAAACATCTGACTCCTCATTTTTCTCATCTTTTGTGTGGGAAGGTGGGTTTGGTGGGATGAGAGCCAAGAAACATGGAGGTAGTGTAAAGTTTTGGTTAAGGGAAAAATGGATCATACTGAAGTCTATTCCACTGCTAATGAAGTTTCTCAAATACCATTACATTTGAAACCTCAGTTTACTACTTCATGTGTATCATCTCATTTAGCTATTTCAAGGATTACATTGTATATTTCTATATTAATAATAACCACTGTGTTTGCTATATCTCTGACTTGTAGCAGTTTTACTTCCTACTTTCATGGGGGTTATATGCAAGGACTAGGAAGAAGCAAAAGCACGTTTTTATTGGTACAGAGCAGGGTGGTTTCCTGGTTGCTCCCTAATTTTTACTGCACTAATTGGTCATATAAAAGCAAGCAGGAGTGCAAATGCTTGTTAGAAAAGTGAGATGGGGATTAAATTAGGGGAAGTTATGATATGTTTATATCCCTTTGAATCTTATTTAGGCAATTTATAACCAGAAAGTCACTCTAGGGAATATTATAAATCCATATACATCCCTGAGGCATAGATATTATCTGTCACTCTTTCCTTTTAGCCAAATGATCCATGACATGTTTCTACCCTGAGATGCTGCAGCCATTATTTGTAACAGGATAGGATCTTTATGAGTGAGTTGAGTTGGAAAATCTCTACTAAGTCCTCTGGGAAAATTCCCTTGAGTACATGCAGAAGGCTGAATTTTCATGGGCATCAGAGTGCTCACCTTCCTCCCTCAATGAGAACAGAAAAATTCCAGATCACTTCACAAGCTCCTGGGTCAATGTCCAATTTCCCTTCAGAATAGCACAATTGTATAGGCCGTGAAGAAGGCAGAGTATTCTTAGGTGCTTTTGAAATGTGTTTTATTGTGTCTGTCTAGAAACAGACATAATATTATAGTGAAATGGGGGTAGAGAGAGGTAGACATTTAAAAATCAGAGAATGTTTGAGTTGGAAGGCATTCATTTTATAGATGAGGAAACTAAGGCCTAAAGAAGAACAACAGTCCTGCCTAAGTTCATATGGCAAGTTAGTGCCAGAGACATCTTTCAAAATAGCATAAATACCTGGGCAGATTGTTTGGGTCGCTCTATGCTTTCTCAGTCTTTACCTCTGGTTTCATGCCTCATCAATGAGCTGGCTTCAGGGATATTAGTCCAGAGCCAATTTACCTAGCAATGATTTGTAGGACATCTTCCCTAAAAGTAACTAAAACTTTCCCAAAATGTTTCCTCTAAACCTAGACATTTCACATTCTAGAATGTGTCCCTATTTTATTTTATTTTATTTTATTATTTTTAGGTAAGGCAATTGGGGTTAAGTGATTTGCCCAGGGTCACACAGATAATAAATATCAAATGTCTAAGGAGAATTTGAACTCAGGTCCTCTTCACTCTAAGATCTATGCTTTATTCATTGTGCCAACTAGTTGCCCACTATATAATTTTAATTGAGAGGTATGAGCTAAGCCCATGGTATGAAAGTCAAAATTTGTATTTCTTTCCTAGTTATTTTTGCTTCAAGAAGAATTTAAGGGTATTATCTTTGGTATTTCCATTATAGGTCTTTCCTTCCTCTCTTCTTTCCTTTCTCCCTCCATTCCTTCCTTCTTTCCTTCTTCCTTCCCTCCTTCTTCCTTCCTTCCTTTTTCCTTCTCTCTTTCCTTTTTCCTTCCCTCCTTCCTTTTTCCTTCCCTCCTTCTTCCTTCCTTTCTTCCTTCTTTCCTTCCCTCCTTCCTTCCTTCTTCCTTCCTTCCTTTCCTCTTCCTTCCTTCCTTCCTTTGTTCCTTTCCTCCTTCCCTTCTTCCTTTTCTTCTTCCTTCCTTCTTCCTTCCTTCCTTCCTTCTTTCCTTCCTTCCTTCCTTCCTTCCTTCCTTCCTTCCTTCCTTCCTTCCCTTTTTGTTTTCTTCCAGTTCAAATCCTACTTTATTTCCACAATCACACAAGAGAAACATAAAGCACCTTCTTCCATTCTCATATGAAGGAGGGGCAGACAGGGTCTGCAGGGATGATGGAGGACAAAGGTTGAACCTTGGAGATTAACAAAGGGAAATACAGATTTAGATCAGTCAAGGGCTGGATTTCCTCCCATAAAGATAAAGGAATTACAATTCTATCTCATTTGTCACAGAGTATGGCTAGAGCAGGGAAGGAGGAATGAAAGAGAGGTCAGTAGTTGTGTATTTGCATATTTTTATATACACATTTGCTATGTAATAGCAATGGTTTATGTAAAAGTATTAGTCTCTTTCTGTAGGGCAGTTAATTTAGAGGCCTGGAAATATTTGGCCATTATACCATTTTCTGCAAATACTTGGGAAAAAAATCCCACAACTCTTCAGACTCCAGGTATATTAAAAACATTTTTCTCTCATAGTTTTTCTAATGGTTCCAAATTGAACTTGAAAAATTAAGAATCATGTGTTTGACAAATGGAAGTTGGTTTATTGCTCTTTAAAAGTACTACTAGTCACAGGTATATGTAAATACTTTCTAAGAGCTGTTTTCCATTAGAATAGTTCCTGTAGAACATCACTCAATCAACAAATATTTATTGAGATAATACTTTGCGAAATGTACTACAGTTTATCATATTCATTTCATAGCACTTCTAATCCACATAGCTTGAGCTTTGTGAGAAGGATAATAAACAACATGTTATTGTTTTTTTAAGGCCAACAAGAATAAACAAAGGAGATTAGTTGTCTTATAGGGAAAGCACTTGTGACGTCATGGGAAAGTTCTTCTTGGAAGATGGATTGCTCCTCTGGGAGGTGAAATAGCTACAAACAGATGGTCTTGGCGAAGTGGAACTGACAGGTCCATAGGTAACAGGTTTCTTTGATAACAGAGGCATCTTATCCACTGGGATTTTCTGTATTACCAGACTTAATTATTCCTGACATTTTGCCTATTTCATAGGCTCACAATATGATAGCCAAGTATGAAAAATAATTATGCCAACTGGTAGTATAAGTCTCCATGGAAGCACTGTATAGTATGCAAAATAAGCAACAATACTAAGAAATTGTTCCATACACATGTAAATCTATCTAGTTTTAAAATAATTCTGCAGAGAGTACAGGTCAAATACCATTACAACAATCTGCAAGTTCTAATTCTTTCATTTTTAAAATATTTGACCTGCAAATAGCAATCTGCTATTTGACCTTCACTTTAAAAATACAGGCAGTATACTTTCTTGTTTGGAGTGTTATTCAAAAACTTTGCTGTAATGGAATACAATCTGTATTTGGGGGGTAGATTTGGAAACCTATGAAGTGATAATATAGTATTTTGTTTGAGTTTCTATGCAAAATTTATATTCAAGTGATGCCATATTAGTTCAGTCAAATATGTTTTAAGAATGTATACATTAAAAGAAAGCAACTTAACCAACAAAAATCCAAATTTATGAGACATAATTTAAGAGTTGATGATCGAAGGACTTTTTTATTTGTATCTCCTTATCCCAATTTTCAGACCTGTATTTCTAATTGCCTACTGGCATCTACATGTGTATTTATTGCCATCTATTTTGTCTTAAAGTTATTTGTGTTCCTGATTCATCTGTGCTACCAAATCGTGAGTAATCTCCTTACAAAAAGAAACTCTTACTTATCTATTTTTTCTCCTCCTCAGCTCCTAGTACAACATGTACATTAAATGACCAAAAAAGCTTTGTTGAATGAAATTGTGTATTTGCTTAATAGTAAAGGTTGTAGATTGATTGTTTGACAAAAATTTACAGTGTTATTGGATGGGCAGCCTGTTGAGATGCTCCTTCAGTCCATCAATATTAGACACCATAGTTAGGTCCAGTGTTTGAGAAGAGGAAGAGAGAAAGCTAGATGATATTTGAAAAATCATGTAGTGTTTCAATAAGTCAGATAGTACTCTAAAACCAAATCCACCTTTTTTAACACCAAAATTCATCTAGTAATGCTATTTGGCTGGAATACCATGAAATCCAATGGAGATCAAGTGGTGTGGTGGAAAGTGTTGGACTTGTATTTAGGAGAGGCTTGCTTCTGATATCAGTGAACTGTGTAACCCAACGAGCCATTCAACCAACCTGAGGTCTCAGTTTCCTTATCTCTAAAATGGAGGTAATCATAGTGTTGTTATGAAGTTCAAATTTTACTTATGCACACACATGTACACACACAGGCATCTGCATACATAGCAGCTAGGCATCACAGTAGATACTTCGCTGAACCTGGAGTCAGCAAGACTTGGGTTCAAATACTTCAGGCACTTACTAATTGGGTGACCTTGAGCAAGTCACCTGACCTCTATCTGTTATCAGTCTCTTTATCTATAAAATGGGAATAGTACTAGCACCTACCTCCTAGAGTTGTTGTAAGGATAAAATTAGATATTTGTAAGATGTTTTGCAAACTTTACACTAATTCAATGTTGGTGGAATTGTGAACTGATCCAACCATTTGGGAGAAAAATCTGGAATTATGCCCAAAGTGTTATTAAACTGCCTATACCCTTTGACACAGCAATACCACTACCTGGTCTATTTCCACACATGATTATGGAAAAAGGAAAAGAACCTATATGTTTTAAAATGTTTATAGCAGCTCTCTTTATGGTGGCAAAGAACTGGACATTGTAGGGATACCCATCAACTGGGGAAAGGCTGAACAAGTTGTGGCATATGATTGTGATGGAATACTATTGTGCTATAAGAAATGATGAGCTTAATGATCTTAGAAAACATGGAAAGACTTGCACAAGATAACAAAGAGCAAAGTGAGCAGAACCAAGAGAAAATTGTATACAGTAACAACAATATTGTTTCAAGAATGACTGAACAAATAAGTCATTTTGACTATTATAAATATCCAAATTAGCTATAAAAGACATGGATACTATATGTATCCAGAGAAAGAACTGATAAATAGAAGTACATATAGAATAATTTTCCATGTATGTATATGTATATATATATGTATATATATATATGTGTGTGTGTGTGTGTGTGTGTGTGTGTGTGTGTGTGTGTGTGTGTGTCTAATGATAGCCATCTCTGGGGTGGGGGGATAAAAAGGAAGAGAAAGAAAATTTATCTAACATCTTTGTTGCGTATTTAAAAGGAATAGCAAGTTGTATTTAGTGGATTTACTTTACTATTTTGTGGAAATGCTTGTTTTATTATGTAAATGTAAAATAAATTGTTAAAAGTTCTATAGAAATACTGTCTACCCAAAAGTTAAAAAATTGTTGCTACATGCAACCAGGAAATAAGATATACAGTCAATGGGGTATAAAAATTCATCTTGCCCTACAAGAAAGTAAAGGGGAAGGTGAGAAGGGGAGGAATAGGGGGGATATAAGAGAAGGCAGATTGGGGGGAGGGGTAATCAGTATTCTTTCCATCTTGGGGTGGGGAGTAGGGGAAAGATGGGAAGAAATTTTGGAACTCAAAATCTTGCGAAAATGAATGTTGAAAACTATAAATAAATAAATGAATGAACAAATAAGTAAAAATAAATGAAAAATAAAAATAAAATAAAAAGGAATGTTGGCTCTAATCATTGTCATCCTCATCATTATCATAATATAGCACTCTGCAAGCCTTAAAGCAACATATAAATTTAGTTATATATTTTCTCTCATTGTTTAGTCATTTCATTCACATCCTTTTCTTCATGACCCCATGTTTTCTTGTCAAAGATACTGGAGTGGTTTGTCATTTCTTTGTCCAGCTCATTTTATAGATGAGAAAACTGAGGCAAACAGGATGAAGTGACTTGCCCAGGGTCACACAGCTACTAAGTGTCTGAGGCCAAATTTGAACTTAGGTCTCCCTGACTCCAGGCTCCATCCACTGCACCACTTAGCAAGAATCACAATTGCACAAAATGAAACAGAAGTGACATAGAAGATACAATTAAAGAAATGATTGAACACAAAAGGAGAATGACCAGGAGTTTATAGAGAAGTAACACAAGAGACAGACATCTTATGTGTTGTGCTGGTATTCCCATAACAAATTTAGAACACCCAGAAAAATGGTCTCTGGGATTCCTACTACTGAAGATTTATAGGAGGATGTAGATAGGAATCATACAGGATGAGAAACTATGAATGGGACTATATCTGTACCATTGAAGAGATTATTTATACTAAATTAAAACACAGAATCATGAAATATTATACACACTAAATTGTCCTGGGGAAAAGCCTTCCAGAAAATAATTCAAGTAAATATTTCTTGTACAGGAAAACATTTTAATATACTAAAAATTAGTCTTTGGTTTTCTACTACAGACATTGGGATTGCTATTAAATCATGAACATGACTCAAATAGTCTTCAAGAAATTATCAGCACTTTCTGGAAAGCCACTGTGTGAGTGTGTGTGTGTGTGTGTGTGTGTGTGTGTGTGTGCGCGCACATGCGCAGGCATGCATATGTATGCACATGTCTATGCAGATAGATATATTAAACTTGACATAAAATGTACATATGGTGTAGTTGTAAAGTAGAAGTAATAATACAAAAAATACAGGTGTTATGATGGATTTTCAGGCATGTCAGTCATGAAAAAACCAGTCTCATTACTTTATAGTCACACCATTCAATTATGTCTATATCAAACTAAACTTATCAATCTCCTTGAAATTTAATCATAGACTTAATTCTCTTCACTTAATTAGGTAATTTATTTTGGCAAGTCTTTGTTATCTAGTCATAGGAATGGTCTAAAACACACACAAATCCAGATGTTCTGCCAGTAAAAAGGCATTGAACTAAGGCTGTATTATCATATGTGCAACCACTTGCATGCTAACATCTGTTCTCCACTTTATACATTCACCCTTCCACATTAGTTGTCCCTGCCTTGATTTTCTTTTTGCCATCTCCATAATGTAATGACCTTTACTCTCCTTTTTTGGGGGGAGGAGGTACTTTTACTTTTATGATATGTATAGAAAACTCACTATCCCCTGTTGCAAGAAAGGGGAAACAATCAAGGACTCTTCATTCCTGAAAGTACTTCCAATATATCATTATAATGACATTCTGTGAAATCACACTTACCACTATAAGTTCAAACTCATGGCCTAGAATAATAATGGTGTACTTATCAGGGAGTTAATTTAACTCTAGGAAAAGTATTATTTATTTATCGGTCAATGTGACAATGCTGGGCACTCACTCCACTCACATACTGATTGCCAGGAGATGGGAGACAGATGGAAGAGGTAACCTATGTTTCTGGCTCTTTGAATAAATGATAGGAAAAACTTTTATTGTGTCCTAGGTGGAAAGGCAATTCTATTATGGTAAGGTGTCAGATGACATTAAGAAGGACATACTCTCCCATAAGGACTGAAACCTAAAATATTTGAGTAACAGAGGATTGGTCAATGAGCCAAGTCTTCATGAAGATGCTCAGAATATTTAGCTGATCCTCACAGGGATTGTAGAGCATACAGCATAATTCTGTAATTGGTTTCAGTCTGCTAAATACATGATGATGAAGGGCCTTTCTGGTTGGCTGTGGATTCAGAGCTAGAGTGCATTCAAGGGACACTAAACCAGATAGATGGTGTTGGAGAAGGAGGATGAGCTGTTATGGGTTTCTGAATGGGGGAAAGACCTTCTCTCATCCAGAGTCAGTGTGAATCTGAAAGCATGTGTCTCTTCTGTTGTTTATGTCTCTTTTGTAGCTATTCTTTCTTGTTTTAGCCTTAAGTATATTAGAGAGAGTTATAAATTGGTGACTTTCAAAAGGTTGGAAAGCTAAGTCATCAGAGAAGTCTGGAATCTGGAATATATGCTAAGATTTTCTGGAAGCCAAGTGAGGAGACAACAAGGGACCTGCTTGATCCAGCCCAGTGTTAACTGAGAAGCTGACCAGGAGCTGAATCACATTTGGATACAAACTTGGTGGGGATGAATACAGTGTGGAAACTGCTTTCAATTTGAGCCCCTACTCCATAGGGATTTAAGTGATATAGGGGAGAATGTCCTTCATGGTATTGGGGTTCTGTTCTAGCTATATCTTCTCAGTAATTATCCTTTTGCAAAAAGCTAAGGGATACTCATTGGTGAAATGGAATTGGGGCATTAGTCACTAGCAGTTAACAGTGTGGAGATCACATGAGAATGGAGGCACAAGCTAATAGTGCCATCCTGGGCACTCTTCTCTTCTACCTCTATACTATTTCACTTGGTGATCTCATCAGTTTCCATGCATTCAGTTCTCATTTTCTTGCTGAGGATTCTGACATCTCTTTATACAGCTCTAACCTCTCTGGTGATTTTCAGTCTTGTATCTCTGACTGCCCATTTGACATCTTGAAGCAGATGTCCTATAGGTATCTCAAACTCGATATGCGCCAAACTGAACTCATTATTTTATCACCAAACCATTCTCTCTTCCTAAATTCTCTATTGTTATTGAGGATGCCACTGTCTCCCCAGTCACCCAAGCTTGCAACCTAAGTGCTATCCTCCACTCTTCACTCTCTCTTACATCTTCATATCCAATCTGTTCCCAAGGTCTTTGTAGCATCTTTAGGATGTGTTTGCTTTTTTACTCTGACATATAGTCCCTCATCAATTCATACCTGTACTGTCTCAATAGCCTACTGGTTGGTCTCCCTGCCAGTCTCTCTAATTCTTAATCCATCCTCTACTCAGCTGTCAAAATGATCTTTGTAAAATGTAGGTATGATTATGTCACCTCACAATAAACTCCAGTATCTATCCTCCCTATCACCTCCAGAACCAAATGTACTATCCTCTCTTTGGCTTTTGAAGTCCCTCTCAACCAGGCCCAACCTTACATTTCCAGTCTTACTATACCTTACCTCATCTTCACTTCCCCATGTTCTCTGTGACATGGTAGCACTGGCCTCTTCTTCTCCCAACTCCAGTGATTTTTCACTGGCTGTCCCTCATACCTGGGATGCTTTTCCTCCTCATCTCTCCCTCCTGGATCCTTTGAGGACCAGATAAAATCACACAATATACAGGAAGCATTTCTGAATCCCCCACAGATCTAGTGCTTTCCCTTTGTTGATTGTTTCCAATTTAGCCTGTCTAGAGCTTGTTTGTTTTCCAGCTTACCATACTCTTCTCAAGAGATCAGTTTTCTACTTTACCATGATACTTCCTCATGTTCTCTTCATAGAGATAAAGTATATTGCAGTCCATCTCCCCAAAGGACTTCACTGCTGCTGCTAGATCTATGTGCCTACATATTTTATGACAAAATCTTATCAGATGGAGCTTTGAATCATCCAGCTTCTGAGAAAGAAAATTTCCTTCCAGAAAGATCTATAATAATGTGTCTGAGTTGGAAGTAAAGGCCTAGCTAGGAAAGAGTCCAGATTGACTTCTCATTCTCATCATGTAGGCTAATAAAATGTGTGTCAGGTGATTTATTTTTGGAATTACCTACATGGATATTGAATACCATTATTAAATCACATCTTGATAAGCTTCAAGATAAGTAATCTCAAGTCTTTTAACCTTTCCAATTTCTTTATATTTTCTAGCTCCACAGTCATTTTATTCCCCTTTCAGGACCCTATAAAATTGACCTTTTTGGAGTGGCAGTGGTTACTAAAGTTTTTGGAAAGCTATTTAATAATAAATAATAATAGGACCATTAAGATTAGGTTCTAACATCATAATGAACCTTAAAGATTCTCATAGGAATGAAAAACATTCAAATAGTTTGGGAAATAAATATAGGCAAGCCCATTTCTTGAGAATAGTGATGAGTATATCTAAATATCAGGTATTTCACTGATGAAGATTGAAAATGACATAAAGTATCTAAAGTGAAAATTACTACAAACAAATTCATCACTAAGGACTCTATCTTTTTTTCCAACTATAGTCATTTACTTATTTTAACTGAATTCTTTTATTCAAGATGCTACTCTCTGATAAAGCATTGTCATTATTCTCTAATATTGTATGAAAACCAGGGTGATGATCCATCAAGTCCTGTCTCTGAAATATATGGACTCTGTGACCATGGGCAAGTCATTAGACCTCTGATACACTGTTCTTCATATGATGTGCAGCTGTGATGTCAGGTATCAGAGGCTATTCAGTAACCTGGCATCCCAGCTCCACATCAATATCCCTTTATACAAAAATCCTATTGGCAAATTCGTACCTGACTTGAGTTTCAGGAAGATACTTTTTTTCAAACAAGTGTATCTCTTCTCTTTCATTAAAATGCATAATATAAGGAATGTTAGGTTTTTCTTTTTGCCTTCGTTGCCAGGAAACTGACATCCAAATTAAGCAGCAAGTTGTAGAGTTTATCTAGTATTACAGATCGCATCTACTCCTTTTGCTTCTTTTTGATGGTCTTTGTTCATTTTTTTAATATCTAATTATCTCCTGTACCAGAATTCCCTGACACCATGTTCCACCTGCCTGCCAAGACATCTACCTGTTGCCTATCCTGGTCCTCCCTTGTGCCAACTGTTTCTCTTACTATTGCTGGAGGAAAGATTCCCTTGATATTTCAACCATTTGTGTAAGTTCTCTCTTGCTGCTCAGTGCTGACAACTTTGAAATTATTTCACAAACAAGACTTTGAGAATCACAGAAGGGATAAAAAAAGATGATTTACCTCTATGAGAAAGCATATGTGGCAGCAGCTAGGTGGTGTAGTGAATAGAGCACCAGCCCTGGAGTCAGGAGAACCTGAGTTCAAATCTGGCCTCAGACACTTAATATAAAAACTAGCTGTGCGACCTTGGGCAAGTCACATAATCCCAATTGCCCTACCTTCCCCACTCCAAAAAGAAAAAAAAAAACAACTATGTGTCACCATGCTCTTCCCCAGTAGTTGTAGCTAAATTCTTCCAACCTTATCACCCCCCTGAGATCAAGAGTCTGTTCCCTCATATTCAGATCTTGTATTTCCTAGGGGTAGTCACTGAATCCAAGTTGACCATGCCCAAGATTTCATGGCCAGTGTTTGAGACTTCCTGTCCTAACAGCTAATTGTTCCCGTTCTCTTTAGTCCTAGAAGTTTTTAAACACTCAGAGACCCATGGAGACCAGGAAGTGCCTCCTACTGGTGAAAAAGGAAGCTCAGGACCCATCCACTTCAGAATGGGAACCACAGTTACCATTTCATACTTTAAGAAATAAAGCTGTTCCTATCTCCTACCTCCCCACCAAAAAAATAATTGATATTTGCTGCCCAGTATGCCTAAAATGAACTCACAATACATTTGCCTATTGAAATCCTTCTCTTACTGTAGCTTAGATGGCACTTCTTAAATTATTTTAGGATAGGAGTGATCCCATCCTGCTGGAATTTTTCAGGCCACCCTCTTTGATTTTCATTATATACTCACCACAGTTTAATTATTTATATACACATTTTAATCTCTCAATTATATTGCACTAATGTTCATAACTCAGAATAATAGAGTGCTTTATATCTAATAGAACATCCCTATGAATTAGATAATATAGTTACTATCACTCTCCCTTTACAGATAAGGAGAGTGGGGATCCAGAGTGTTAGGTGATTTGCTCATGGGCACTCAGCTGACACATGGAATTCCACCCATGTCTACTCCAATTCTAGTAGTCTTTCCACTCTACCTTACTGACAGCTTTATTATCTCCTTATTGGCAAAGAATCATGGTGTTTTTCATCTTTGCATCCCTAGGATTTAGCACAATTCCTTGTACACAACAGGCATTTAAATATTTATTGAATTTAATTTGTTAAATTGAATTTTGAATGAATTAATCATTTTTAAAAAGAGGAGACTTTGGCCTTGAGGGAATTAGCAAATTGCTTAAGATTGCATGGTTAGCAAGTGGTAAAACTGGCACCAGAGTATAGCTTCCTGGCACCAACTACTGATCTTAATCATTATCCTGACGAGCCTTGGTGTTTTGATGAGAATGGCCAAGAACCATTTTTTGGTTAAACCAATCTTTGGTTAAAAACCAATAATGATTTTAAAGGACTAATCCAGACAGAGAACCCCATGGATGAAGAAGATTCGTCAAATATCCAGGATAATGGACTCCTGCTTCCAGAGATGGAAACTGTCTCTACCAGTGCAGATCAGCACTCCTCCAAATTCTCCTATTTCAACTGAACTCAACCAATGTTTTTAAATGCTCCCCACGTATAAGAAAGTTTCTTTATATTGAAGAAAATTCAAAGCTAAATGAAGCAGAGTTCCTACTCTCAGGAAACGTGTAATTTAGTCAGAAATAATATACATATATGTGTATATGTTATAAGTAAGAATGTGGTAAGTGCCTAGGAGATACTTTATAAAAGGGATAAACAAAACAAAACAAAACTACCTAACAATTAGAACTCTCTAAAAGTGTCATCAGTTGCTTCAGGAGGTAGTGAATTTCCCTTTATTAGAGGTTTTCATTCAAAGGCTGTGTAACAGCCTCTCAGGTATGTTATAGTTGGGATTCTTTTTCTGTACTACCTGGATTAGGGATATTATACTTTGTCATCTTTCTTTTTCCACTTTTATCCCCTTTAATGTGACTTCCCATTCTTTTAGTGCCACAAAAGAGTATCAATTCACCTGGAGGCAAGATGTCATGAGGTTTAATCCATTGTTATTGTTTGGTTCCATAGGGACATTCTCTTGAAAGTTTTTCTCCCCTTTTTCTAGGGTTGTTTCTTGTAATTTCCTTGTTAGCTACATTTTTATACCTTTTTTGTGTGTTTTTGTTGCCTTGGTCATTTGCCAAGCAAATGATCTGTTCATATTTTTTTTGTAGGGATGCTTCAAATTCCTCTTGCTGGAAGTCTCACTTTTTTCACTGATGAGTAAGCTCAGGTTTATAAGTTATGTTGCTGTAGTTGTATCGTAAGTTTCTATGCTCTTTGTAACATATTTTTCTTTTCTCTTTTGCACTTTCTGAAGCGTTCAGACTAGTTATATAATAAAAATTTCCTTTCCTTTATATGTGTATATTTCTCCTGATCACTAGAAGATTTTGCTATTTGTCATTGGAATTCTAAAAATTCAACCACTATGTCTTGGAGTTTAAAATATAGTGTTTTCTTTGATTTGTTTTGGTTTAGTTTGGTCTTTCCTCCTAGGAAGTGATCGTGCATTCTTTCCACTGGCAACTATTTGGTTTCTGGGTTCAGAAGTTCTGGGCAGCATTCTTGAATCGTGGTATTCAGATATTTTTGTTTTTGTTTTGTTATGTTCTTCTATGATAAAATCCTTAAGCTGCCTCTGTACAAATTGACATTGAAATCAATATATTCTCTTTGTATAGATATCATGGGTTATTTTAATATTGTTGCTGTTTTGCTTCCATTCTTCCAGATTGTCTGTCACTCTTGTTTGTTTATTTTAACAAATTTTCTTTCTTTAATATCTTTAGAAAGTTTCATTATTGAGGGTATATGTTTTTCTATTCTGCCAATTATTTCTGTTGAACAGGCCATAAATTCTGCTTTCATGATTTTAATTTCTCTTTTGAACCATTTAAAAACATCCTACTATTGTCTTATGCTTTCTTGGGAATCTACAAGTTCTACCCCAACAGGTGTTGATTTTAATGTTCATTGAGAAATTTTTGGATTCATTTAGATGTCTTGGTGGCTATATTTCCTTTTGTTTTAGTATCCCTGTTGATTTATTTATTGTATTTAAGGTTTTTAACTGATTTTTCTTTCTCTTAAGATGTTTGGTAATTTCAGTCTTTTCTTCCTATATTTCTCAATTGCTTAATTTTTTGTCTCTTTCCCCTTTTGGTGGCATCCCAGGTATGAACTTCAAAGCTGACTCAGCCCTCCATAATGTGGAAGGATTCACTTTTTTTTCCCAGTCTCATTTCCTGCCCCAAGTGACTTCTGAGGGTATAAAAACAGTCCCAGATTTATGGCAGTCCCATTTTCTTCAGGCCTGTTGCAGGCCCACATACCTGCTGGTACTCTGTCCCATTTTCCTTTGTGCCTCAGGTCTCTGGATATGCAATGTTACTATATAGTAAGCTGCCATCCCAGTCAGACCATGTTCAGCTTTCCTGTACCTCCACTTTCTCTGTAGGGAGTAGGCAGAGCCTACAAGCCCTGTTTGTTGTTAAAGAATGGGGTGAGTACAGATTCATGGTGTGTTGGCAGAGACTTCAGAAGCAGCAAAGAAATTTCTAAGTGAATCCCAGAGCACAAGCCCAGTAAGTGGTCTTATCAGGAAGGGCATGCTAAGTAAGAATATTAGGGATTAAAGATTAGCTTTGTCTAATATTAATTTATCATGTTTTTCCCTTATTAGACTTCTTAATGTACTAGCCTGTGGAGTTGGCTGTTTGATCTTTTACATATAATTTTTATTTGGGGGAATTTTAAAAGTTCAGGAAGATCAGGAAAAATATCTAGTCCTCCAATTTGTTGGTCTTATGATCTATGTACCATATTCACTGGCTTAGACAGGTGGAACTAGAGTCACAAAAGCCTCTTTGAACTATACTTAGTGATTTTATGTAAATGCTGTCTTTTAAATTTTATAGATAAGAAAACTGAAGTTCAGAAAAAAGGAAGTAATTTCTTCATAATCACAGACCTAGTAAATATCAAAACTAGTAATGTCAAGTATTTAATTAGAAATTCTTTAATTAATTGATCAAATCATCCTAGCAATTGTTATGAGAATGGGAATTTAAGATCTTCCCTGCCCCTAGGCCTTTTGATAGGCTTAAGTGTACCTGGAGCCTGTGGTGGGAGGCTTGGTTTTCAAGAATGCTTTTTGATTGGGCAGTGGGTCAAGAGGGTTGTTATATTCTCTGAGCCAGGACAACGATACATATATATGTATATACATATATATATATATATATATATATATATATATATATATATATATATATATATATATATGCTTTGGGGCTCATTTTGAGAAGTGTTGTGTGATTTGACCGGACAAGACTCTGGGCAGCCATTGAGTCCCTGGTTTTGAAAACCCATATGTTGGTTCTTCCCTCTCTGGTAACTGACTAGGTATGGATGTAATGGTCAGACAGTTGGAGGTCTGTCTGCTGTTTCTCTGTCTGCTTGTAACTTCTGCTTGTAACTTCTGTCTGTATACTCCAAAGATCGGGGTGCTGACATTTTCTCGTGAACTAGGTAAATGATATGTTTGATTGATTAAAACAAGATTGTTAATCAATTCTGAGTTGCTTTCCTTTAGAAAAGCAGATCTAGGAACCTGTGTTAGCAGCCACCCTGGGTATGCTGGGATGATTGGTCCTACAGGAATCTTAATAATTTTTTATTCACTAGAGTTCTTTATACAATGAGTAGTCATGGAAAGCCTTTCAGCAGGAATTGATATGATCAGATCTGGGTATTAGGAAGATTTCTTATGTTCTGATGATGGTTTGGAGAAAGTAGTGACATGAATCAAAGAGAACATTGAGGCTACTGAAACAGTCTGGGTGAAAGGTAAAATTGTAATGATTGGGGAGCTATGATAGATAGGGCTTGGCAAGTAGTTCAATATGGGGTTAAAGAACAGGAAAAAAAGTCAAAAATAAGTCTAAGACTTTTGGATATGAATGAAGACAGAGAAGACTGTGGTACCATCAACAGAATCAGGTTTTTTGGGAATATGATTACTTTACTTTGGGTTTAAGGTGTCATTGGCAGGGCATCCAGGTGATAATGTCCAGTAGACCTTTACAAATGCAACACTTGCTCAGTGGAAAGGTTGGAGAAGGAGATGTAAATTTTGTAGTCATTTACAAAGAACTGAGCATTGAAGCCATGGTCATGGATGAGAGTGCTAAGGGAGAGATTAAAATAAAGTTATCTCCAACAATTCTATCTCTATGCCAGTATTTTGCAGAGCAGTGACTGCCAGACAATAGAATTTCTGGTAATGAGTCTGATTTTATCACAATTGAGTTTGAAATATTTGTGGATAAGAACTTTATTAGAGCTTTCATCATTACATAGTTTAGTAAATGGTAATGCTAAAGGATAGCATGGAAAAAAGAAGCGGAGTTTCGGATACTAGAGACATTCCAGTTTCTTATTTCTTAACATATCATACATGTTTAACATGTCCTACAGAATTAAGAATGAGGAATGTCTCAAGGACTTAACTCTATTTTTAAGTAGATGACAACTTAGATGATATTTAAGTAGTTGCTATCTGCACCTATTTTTTTTGCAAATTTGCTTACAAAGATTTCTTTAGTTTGAATTATGGAGCAAATAGACTAAGTAGGCATATAAAGTCGAGATGGCTACTTGAGCTAATATGACATTACCAAGTTGTTCAATTGAAATGCATTCCTTCCAAAGGGACATTTTGAAAAAAGCAAAGTCGGAAGATTTAAGGGTCAGAAGACCCTTAAGAAGTCAATGAAAAAAGTCCTTGAGAATCCCAGGTCTCTCACAAACACTATAGCAAATTTTGAAAATGTTTCAGAAAGTAGACTGATAAAGAAAACAAAGATAAAAAGTTATAAGTTCCTTAGTCCAGTGCAGGATTACAGGAAAAGATTGGTAGAGAAGCCTGTGGGCATTCAGAGCCAAGACCAGGCAAGAGAGGTAGTCAGTGATGTAAATTGGGTCCTAAATACAATAGGATATTGGCCCTATCAGAGCTTAAGGGAAAGGCATGTCCCCACACTTCACAGAGTTTCAGGGTACAGGTTATACACTCATCTAGAGTCTACCAAGAAATCTTTTAAGCATTTCTTTTTTATTATTATTATTTTTTTTAAACAAATACTTTATTAACTTCTGTTTTACATCATTCATTTCCGCCAGATTTTGAGTTACAATCATTTTCCCCCCATTATTCCCCTACCCAACCTCCCAGAATAGCAGTCCCACAAGATATCGCTTCCTCCAATCTGCTCTCTCCCATACTTTCTCCCATACCCCCATCGACTTTTCCATTAGAGGAAGATGAATCTTTGTGTCCCAATGCCTGCACATCTTATCTCCCAATTACAAGCAAAAGAGTATTAATAATAGTATTATATATATATTTGAAACATTTAATGTTAAGACCTCGAATTTCAGATCCATTTCCTTCCTCCCTTGTCACCCATTCCCTCTGGGGAGATAAGTAATTCAGTATATGTTGTACATGTCTAGCTATGCAAAAACATTATCATAGTAGATATATTGTACAAGGCTGCTTATAATTCCCTCCCACTCATCCCACCCCCCACCTGGTCCATTCCCTACATGATCCTGTCCCTCTTCTATAGTGGGTACTTCCAACCTCCCCTCACCCCAAGGATGCCCTCCCATCCATCATCCCTCCTCTCATCCCCCTTCCCCCTATCCTGCTGCAGGTTGAGATATCCCATTTAGTATGTATGTCATTTTCTCCCTGAACCAAATTCAATGTGAATGTGGTTTTGCCTTTTTAGCCTTCCTTATTCTCCCCCTCCTTTGCACCCACTTCCCCTACATGAGATAGTTTACCCTACCATGTCTCTCCCCATCTCCTCTTGCCACTTTCCTCTCTCACCTCATAATTTCATCCCTTGAGTATTCTCCCTTCCCAACAACATCAACCTATGCCCTCTATCCATATATAACTGTAACCATATACACACACATTCACATATGTATTCATATGACCACACCCCCTTCTTCCATTATTTTCATAGTGAGAAAGATATCATCAGTCACAGTTATTGCTTTTCCATATAGGAATGTAAATAGTTCAACTTTGATAAGTTCCTTTTGATTTCTTTTCCCTGATTACCTTCTCAGGCATCTCTTCCTTCTTGTGTCTGGATGTCAAATTTTCTATTCAATTCTGGTTTTTTCCTCAAGAATGCTTGAAAGTCCTCTATTCCACTGAATGACCATATTTTCCCCTGAAACAAAATACTCAGTTTTGCTGGGTAGGTGACCCTTGGGTTCATTCCCAGTTCTTTTGCCCTCTGGAATATCATATTCCATGCCCTTCGATCCCTCAGTGTAGAAGCTGCCAGGTCCTGGGCTATTCTGATTGTGTTTCCACAATATTGAAATTGTTTCTTCCTGGCTGCTTGTAGTATTTTCTCCTTGATCTGGGGATTCTGGAACCTGGCTATAATATTCCTGGGAGTTTTCTTTTTGGGATCTTTTTCAGGAGGTGATCGGTGGATTCTTTCAACCTCTATTTTGCCCTCTGGATCTAAAACATCAGGGCAGTTTTCCTTGAGAATTTCTTGAAGGGTGATTTCTAGGTTCTTTCCTTGATCATGGCTTTCAGGTAGTCCAATAATTTTTAAATTATCTCTCCTGGATCTATTTTCCAGGTCAGTGGTTTTCCCATGAGATATTTCACATTGCCTTCTATTCTTTCATTTGTTTGGATCTGCTTAACAGTATCTTGATTTCTCATAAAGTCACTAGATTCCATTTGCTCCAGTCTAACTCTGAAGGAATGAATCTCCTCAGTGAACTTTTGAGATTCTTTTTCCATCTGGCAAATTCGACTTTTTAAGGCATTCTTCTCCTCATTGCCCTTTTGGGCCTCCTTTGCCATTTGAGTTAGTCTATTTTTTAAGGTGTTGTTTTCCTCAGTCAGGCTGTTGACCCTCATTTCATACTTGTCCTGCATCCTTCTCATTTCTCTTTCTAATTTTTCCTCCACTTCTCTTATTTGATTTTTAAAGTCCTTCTTAAGGTCCTCTATGGCCTGCAACCCGCTCATGTTTTCCCCTGGGGCTTTTGGAGCAGGACTTCTGACCTCACAGTCCTTTTCCCGCTCTATGCCCCCAAAATAGGAGTCTAGGGTTGCATTTTTCTGTTTCCTTTGCCTTGGCATGTTGCCACTTAATTACTTGACTTTTGGGCTTATTGCCACACTATGGCTTTAAGGCCAGATAGAGGAATTTTCGTCCCGAACGTGTGGGGGGCAACTTCCGTTTCTGGCAAGCTGTAAACCCACCCACAACTTCCACCCTAGATCACAATCCAGATCCAGGGAGGTTAAAGCAAGAGCGATTACCCCCCAAGACTGATCGCTGGATCTCCCCACGATTTGTAGGCTGGGAGCCGGAAATGCCTCTGAAAACTACAAAATGGCGTGTCTCCTCAGCGGCTTCTAGCCCCCAGGGGAGGGAGCTGACGCATTCCCCAAAGACAGGTCCCAAAGTCCATAGGACACTAACCTCTTACTTTGTCCTAGGCAAGTCTATGTTGATAATTCTGCAGTCTCCACAGTTCCTGGTGTTCTGGGGTTCCTCCAGCCGGCTGCTGGCCCTGCCGCCCTGGGGTTAAAACCTCGGCTCACGTGGACCTGGGCTCGGCTCGGCTCGGCTCAGCTCCTGTGCTCTGCGCGCTGCCGGCTCCCAGACCGCTGCGCTGGTCCTTCCTGCATAGTGCTGGGCTGTCTTCAGCGGGAGGTTAGCTTCTCTGTGTCGTTCTGTGGGTGCTGGGGCTCCAGAAGTTTTTCAGAGTCCTTTTTTTACATAGTTTGTGGAGAATCTGGGGGCAGAGAGGCTTGGACGAGCTGTTTCTACTCCGCCATCTTGGCTCCGCCCCCCTCTTTTTTATTATTTACTTGTCTCAGATCATCATTGTTCTTTTCATTTTTACTCTATAGGATTATAGATATACCTATATAGATATACATCCAAATATCAGTACATTTATGTGTGTATACATATCTACATAAATGTAAATAAATATATATATATATATATATATGTCTGTGTATATACAATGCAGATATATCAGTTGTGTCTAGCACCTTTACAAAACTGATTTTTACATATATGGAAATGGAGGGAACACATCCTAGCTTCAGTAGCATTTGTTAGATGAAAGGAATGGTGGAATGGAATGGCTGGCAGAGGTTCAGGTCCTTGCCTATTAGCAGGCCCCACTGCAAGTACATGCATTAAAAGGCTAAAAAACTAGAACCTAGAAGTGGGCACTTGTGGTCATCCTTGAGGTAGACCATAGTTAGTATTTCATTTTTGTCTTTTCACATATCACCCAGTGATTTGCAGGACAACCTGAGCAGCACAAAGGTTTTAATGGTAAATGTCTAAGTTGTATTATTTTATTTTCACATTAACTAGTTTATATGTCAGTTGCGATGTCAGACTCTGGTGTGCAGGGTGCTGCACACCAGATTATATAAAACACCAAATTATATAAAACATAATTTCTTAAAGACCTAGATTGCATCTTTGTCTATTTTACACTTGACCACTGGCTCTAAGGATGTATATTTTACCATTTCCCATGAGACAAACCATACCTTCAGTACAAATGATTGCCATTTACTGAGGGCTGGGATAGATGCTGAAGGGTAAGCTGGTGATCATCTTCTGTCAAAAGAATTTACCCCTTGGCAGTAGTATGTTACCATAGCTCATACTATAAAAGATCAGCATCTCCTTTTAGGGGAATACTAGTAGTATGGGAAGTAACCTGGCCTGGCTACAGTCCACATGTCTCCTAGAACCAGTGAGCCCCATGGGAAAGCTGGAGGGACATACAGGTCACTGTACAAAGCAGGCCAGCAGTGTCTGAAATTCTACTCTTTTACTAGTTATGCTTCTGGCAGCTGGATTTTTAAAAAATGAATAAAATACACAAATTATTAGCTAATATGACAAAAAAGGAAAAAAAATCAAAGTATGATCATCAAAAGTTGGAAAAGGAAACTTCAAGCAAATGATAAGGAAATAAATTATAAGAAACCATTTGGGATGGTGGCTTAGAAGCAGGAAAAGTCCCTGTGCTCCCCCCATAATCACCTCAAATACCTATAAAAATGACTCTAAACAAACTTTAGAGCTACAGAACCCACAAAGTGACAGAGAGAAACCTCCCACTGAAGTCAACCCAGCAGGATGACAGGAAGGGTCTATGGCAGTGCTCCCAGAGCTGCCTAAGCCTGTGGTTTTAACCTCGGCAAGGCCCCAACCCTGGAGCAAACTCTCCTCAGGGAGAGTGGATCACCAGCAGCTGTGGTGGTTTCCAGATTTATCAACCCATAAATGCCAAAGACAAAGTGAGAGGTCAGTGGACTTTAGGAACAGTAAGTCCAGGAGTGTGGTCCAGCCTCTGCCCCCAGAGGGAGAAATGGTCTAGCCTCATGGCTGCTTCAGAACTCCTGGTCTACAGATCATAGAGGTGGCCAACCAACCAGTCTGAGGGTAATCACTCTTGCTTTAACCTGCTTGGATCTGGATCACTGTCTAGGGTGGAGGTCATGGGGTGTGTGACCAGGTGCCAGAGCAGGTGGAGGCTTCAGAGAGGGCACTCAACTAATAGCTCTGGCAGCTGCAAAAAGCCCAGCTATTTGGGACAAAGCTCTTCTCTCTGGAAGCAGAGTTCTACTCTGGCAAAAATCTCAAAAGTCAAGTAATTGAGTGGCAGCATGAGTAAGCAAAGAAAGCAAAGCAAGCAGTGGAATCCAACTTTAGACACCTATTTGGGGGACAAAAAGGATTAAAGCATGAAACAGGAGGAAGACAATGAAGTCAGAACTCCTGCACCCAAAACTTCCAAGAAAAATATGAACTGATTATAGGCCATGGAGGAGCTTAAGAAGGATTTTGAAAATCAAGTAAGAGAAGTGAAGGAAAAATTGGGAAGAGAAATGAGAATGATGCCAGAAAATCATGAAAAGAGAGCCAACAACCTGACTGAAGAAAATAACACCCTAAAATTGACTAATTCAAATGTCAAAAGAGGCTCAAAAAGCCAATGAGGAGAAGAATGCCTTAAAAAGCTGAATTTGCCAGATGGAAAAAGAATCTCAAAAGCTCACTGAAGAGAATCATTCCTTCAGAATTAGATTGGAGCAAATGGAAGCTAGAGACTTTATGAGAAATCAAGATACTATTAAACAGATCCAAACAAATGAAAAAATAGAAGGCAATGTGAAATATCTCATTGGAAAAACCACTGACCTAGAAAGTAGATCCAGGAGAGACAATTTAAAAATTATTGGACTACCTGAAACCATGATTTAAAAAAAGAACCTAGAAAATGATTCTTCAAGAAATTCTCAAGGAAAATTGCCCTGATGTTTTAGAACCAGAAGGCAAAATAGAGCTTGAAAGAATCCACCAATTACCTCCTGAAAAAGATCCCAAAAAGAAAATTTGTAGGAATATTATAGCCAGGTTCTGGAGTTCCCAGATCCAGGAAAAATATATTGCAAGTAGCCAGGGCAAAACAATTTGAATATTGTGGAAACACAATCAGGATAACACAGGATCTGGCAGCTTCTACACTGAGGATCGAAGGGCTTAGAATATGATATTCCAGAGGTCAAAGGATCTGGAATTAAAATCAAGAATCATCTATCCATGCCATAAGAAATGAGAAGTAGATGGACTTCATATTTACCTGGAGAAGCTTATATGAACTAATGCTGAGTGAGAAGAGCAGAACCAGGAGAAATTAGTACACAATTACAGATACAATGTATGTGTGACGACCAACTTTGATAGACTGGACTCTTCTCAGCAATGCAGGGCTATAATGCAACTCCAAGACTCATGATGGAGAGAGATGTGTACATTCAGAGAAAGAACTAGAAAGAATTAGAGAGAGTTTGGATGCAGAGTGAAGCAAATTAATTGCTCTCTTTCTTTTTCTTATTTGGTTTTGTCCCCTCTTTCCCATTGTTCATCCCATCTGATACAATCCTTCTTTATAATCTGACTAATGTCTAATGTGAAAGTATCTGCAGAACCTATACTTGATTGTATACTGCCATGGGGGGGAGGGGAAGAAAATGTGAAACTCAAAGAACTGTGGAACTGAATCTTGTAAACTAAAAGCAAATGAGCAAATTAATAAAGGCCAAAAAAGAACTATAAAAATGTATTATCAATAGCATGTATTAAAGCCTTTCACTTCTTAAAAAAAAGAATCACCTGCCCAGCCAAATTGAGTATCATGTTTCAGGGGGAAAATTTTTCATTCAATGGAATAGAGTACTTTCAAATATTTTTGATGAAAAAACCAGACTTGAATAGAAAATTTGACATTCAAGAAGCAAGAGAATCATGAGAAGGTAAACATGGAAAATAAATCATAAGGAACTTATCAAAGTTGAACTGTTTACATTCCCACATGGAATGGAAAAACAACAATTATAACTTATGAAACTTTTCTCAGTATGAGAATAGTTGGAGGGAATATAAATGCATATTTATATATATATATATATATATTTATACATGTAAACATACATATGTATGTCTATATAGGAGGGTATATGGGCATATGAATACATATGTGAGTGTGTGTGTGTGTGTATACACATATATACATACATATATATATACATACATATATATATATATATATATATATATATATATATATATATATATATAAGTATACAGAGACAGAGGGAACAAGACCAATTGAATAGGAAGGGATCACAATTAAAAGGTGTAATGGAGAGGTGAAAGTGGAATATAATGAGAGGAGATAGGTGAGAAAGAATGGGATAAATTTTCTCATATAGAAGAGGCAAGGGCAAACTTACAATGGAGGGGAAGAACAGGAAGGCAAAAGGGATTGAGTCCACCTTACTCTCATTGAATTTGGCTTAGGAAGGGAATGACATATACACTAAATAGGGTATCTCACACTACAGGAGACTGGGGGGGTAAGAGGGGTGATGATGAAGGGGAGGGGATGTTGGGGGGGAAGGATCAAATGGAGGGAAATATAGCCAGTCTTTCACAACATATCCACTATGGAAATGTTTTGTGTAGGTACACATGTACAACCTATATTGAATCTTCCCAGTAAGGGTGAGTGACGAGGGGTGAACGGAAATAATCTGGAATTCAAAGTTTTAAAATCAAATGTTTAATATATAATAATAATAATGACAATTATTATCATTATTAATTTTTACCTGCAACTGGGAAATAAGATATACAGGCACTAGGGCATAAAGATCCATATTGCCCTACTGAAAAGTCAGAGGGAGAGGATATAGGAGAGAGCAAATTGGGGGAGGGAGTATACAGTGAGATTGCTGTTTTGGGTTGGTAGGTAAGGGAAAGACAGGGAGAAAATTTCTAACTCAATATCTTATGGAAATGAATGTTGTATACTAAAAATAAACATAAAATTTAATTTAAAAAAAGAAACCATATATCTAGTTATGATAGAAAAACAAATGAAACTGATAAATACTTACAAAAATATGAAATATCCCGATAATCAGAGTATTAGATAATTTAAACAATCCAATCTCAAAAAAAAATCATTGAATTAGCCATAAATTACCACCCAAAGGAAGACAGAACCACTAGGACTAGATGGGCTTACAAATGAATTCCACCATATATTTAAGGAAAAGCAACTCCAATTTTATATAGTTTGGAAAAATGGAAAAGATGGAATCGTAATAAACTCATTGTCAGAGACAAACATGGTCCTGATACTTAAAATAGTGAGTGAGAATTCAGAAAGTGAAGAGAATAGACAATACTAATAAGAAAAATAACAATACAATTATGTCGATAGATGCAATAAAAGCTTTTCGTGAAATTCAATATCCTTTTATGTTAAAAATCACAAAAATAAACAAAACAGAATTAAGGTGTGAGAGGAATGTAGTAAGACAAAGAGAAAAGGAAAGGTAAAATTGTCTCACATAAAAGAGGCAAGAGAAAGCAAAGAACTGGAAATCAAGGAGATGCCAATCAACTGAGGAATGGTTGAACAAGTTGCGGTATGTGAATGTTGTGGAATATTATTTTGTTATAAGAAATGAGGAGCAGACAGACTTCATAATAACCTGGAGCAACTTATATAAACTAATGCTGAGTGAGGAGAGCAGAACCAGGAGAACATTGTACACAATTACAGACACATCATATCTGTGATGACTTTGATAGACTGGGTTCCCTTCAGCAATGCAAGGTTATAAGACAACTCCAAAGGACTCATGATGGAAAAGGCTATCCACATCCAGAGAAAGAATAATGGAATCTAAATACAAATTGAAGCAAATTACTTGTTCTCTCTTTTTCTTTTTGTTTTTTTTCCTTTTTTCTCATTGTTCACCCAATTGGTTATAATTGTTCTTTACAACTTGACTAATGTTTAATGAGAAGGCATATATAGAACCTATATCAGATTGTGTGCCACCATGGAGAGGGTGGAGGGGGGGGGAAATTTGGAACTCAAAAATTTGTAGAACTGAATGTTGTAAACATGTTTTTAAAAATAAGATTTTTTTTTTTGAAAAAAACTGTTTTGGGGGGTGGAGCCAGGATGGCAGAGTAGAAACAGCACTTCCAAGGCGCTCTGCCCCACACCACTTCCAAACTGTATAAAAGGGGACTCTGAACAACTTCTGTAACCCCAGCACCCACAGAACGACACAGAGAAGCTAACCTCCCACTGAGGACAGCCCAGCAGCCCTTCAGGGAGGGCCAGCACAGCACTCTGGGAGCCGACAGCCCAGCACACAGAGAGCCGGGCGTGAACCTAGGTTTTATCCTCAGGGTGGCCAGGCCAGCAGCCAGCTGGAGGGACCCCAGAACACCAGCAGCTGTGGAGATTACAGAATTATCAACACAGACATGCCTAGGACAAAGTAAGATGTTAGTTCCCTAAGGACTTTGGGACCAGTATTTGGGGAACACATCGGCTTCCTCCTCTGGGGGCTAGAAACCACTGAGGAGAGACTTGCCATTTTGCAGTGTCAGTGGCAGCTCCAGCTCCTGGTCTGTGAACTGTAGAGATATCCAGTGATCAGTCTTGGAGGTTAATCGCTCTTGCTTTAACCTGCTTGGATCTGGATTGTGGTCTGGGGGGAGGTCTGAGGTGGGTATCCAACTTTCCAGAACCGGAGGTTGTGAAGACCCCAACATTCGGGATGGAAGCTCCCCTCTGTGGTGGTAGAGTCCTACTGTGGCAAAAAACCCCAAAGTCAAGTAATTAAGTGGCAACATGCCTAGGCAAAGGAAACAAAATAAACAGAAAAATGCAAGATTAGACTCCTTTTTGTGGGGCAAAGAGGATCGAAGCAGGGAACAGGAAGAGGACCATGAGGTCAGAAATCCTGCTCCAAAAGCCCCAAAGGAAAATATGAGTGGGTTACAGACCACAGAGGACCTTAAGAAGCAGATAAGAGAAGTGGAGGAAAAATTGGGAAGAGAAATGAGAAGGATGCAGGAAACATGAAATGAGAGTCAACAGCCTGACTGAGGAAAATAACACCCTAAAAATAGAATAACTCAAATGGCAAAGGAGGCCCAAAAGGGCAATGAGGAGAAGAATGTCTTAAAAAGCCAAATTTGACAGATGGAAAAAAGAATCTCAAAAGCTCACTGAGGAGATTCATTCCTTCAGAGTTAGACTGGAGCAAATGGAAGCTAGTGACTTTGTGAGAAATCAAGATGCTGTTAAACAGATCCAAACAAATGAAAGAATAGAAGGCAATGTGAAATATCTCATGGGAAAAACCACTGATCTGGAAAATAGATCCAGGAGAGACAATTTAAAAAATTATTGGACTACCCGAAAGCCATGATCAAAGAAAGAATCTAGAAGTCATCTTTCAAGAAATTCTCAAGGAAAATTGCTCTGATGTTTTAGAACCAGAGGGCAAAATAGATGTTGAAAGAATCCACAGAGGAGATCCCCATCAATTGGAGGATGGCTGAACAGATTGTGGTATGTGATTACAATGGAAAACTCTTTTACTATAAGAAAGGATGAGCAGGATCTTCTCAGAAAAAACATGGGAAGACTTGCATGGGCTAATGAAAAATTAAATGTACTGGTATAATGTAACAGCAATATTTTAAAATGATGAGCTGTGAATGACTTAGCTGTTCTCCAGCAATACAACAGTCCAAAACAACTCCAAAGAAATTATGATAAAAATGTCATCCATCCCCAGAGACAGAACTGATGGTGCCTGATTAGAATTTAAACACATTTTTTTTTTGTTTTCCTTATTTTTCTTGAGTTTTTTTTGTCTATGTTTTCTTTCACAACATGACTATTATGGATATGTTTTGGATGACTACACATGTATAACCTATATTGTATTGCATGCCTACTCAATGGTGGGGGGAAGGAGAGAGGAAGGGAGAGAATTTGGAACTCCAAGTTTTAAAAACAAAAATTAAAAATTGTTTTTACATGTAACTGGGGAAAAATAAAGTACTAAAAAAAGAAGAAAAATCAAGAATAAAATGTTACTAAGAAAGAATAGGAATAATTGGACTTTTGCTTAACAAAGCAAAAGAAAAGAATATGTATTATTACTTAAGAAAACAAAAGATAAGAATCTGTATTCTTTAAATAAAGAGTATTTATTCAAAACCAAGAGACAGCATTATCTGCAATCGAGAAACACTAGAGGACTTTGCTATTCTTGTTCAGTTGTGTCCAAGTCTTCACCACCTCAATTGGGGTTTTCTTGGCAAAGATATTTGCCCAGTGGCAAAAGTGATTTCCCATTTTCTTCTCCAGATCATTTTACAGATAAGGAAATTGAGGCAAGCAGGGTCACATAGCTAGGAAGTGTCTGAGGTCAAATTTGAACTCAGGAAGATGAATTTTCCTGACTCTATGCTTAGAACTCTGTGGGCCATGTCACCAAGCTGCCCTGAGGCCTTTATGATAAGATAAAAATTAAAGCAGGGCAGCTATAGCACACTGTGAACATAGCACTGGGCCTGGAGTCAAGAAAATCTGAATTCAAATGTGACCTCAGATGCTTGCTAGCTGTGTGATCCTGGGCAAGTCACTTAGTCCTGTTTGTCTATTTCCTCATCTGTAAAATGAGCTGGAGAAGGAAATAGCAAACCATTCCAGTATCTTTGCCAAGAAAACCACAGATGGTGTCTTGAGAGACAGAAATGACTGAACAACAAAGATTAAGATTAAGATGTCCATTGTAACTAATATTAATTGATATGGTCCTAGAAACACTGCAGCAAAAAACATTGCAGCATCTACAGCAACAGCAAGAAAAATAAATGAACATTAAATGGATAGATAGAAAGAGAAGGAATATCTCTTATTGTAGATGACATAATGGCTCGTTAGAGAAGAATTCTAGAAATTTAACAAAATAACAAAGAATCTATAAAGTAACAGGATGTTTAAAAATACTTCAAAAACTTCAGGCTTTCTGTTTATTACCTGCAAAACCTAGCAGAAATATAAACAGAAATTCTATTTGAAATCATTACAGAATGTATAAAACATTTTGGAATTCACTTACAAGAGTCAAAGGAATTATATGAATACAACTACAAAATATATTTTAAAGGGGTGAAAAGGAGGGTTTGCATTATTAGGAAAGAAAGAATTGCTCATTTTTAGTACCACTAATACAACAAATAAGTCATGACTAAATTAATTTATAAATTCAGAGGCATAACAATCAAAGCCATCCAAAGGTTTACTTTTTTTGTCACAATATAAAATTATAACAAAATTCATCTGGAAGTATGAAAGGTCTAGAAACTCAAGGGAAATATTAAAAAAAAAAAGTGGGAAGCTGGGGGACCAGAACTCTAACAATATTATACTAAGTGGTGATCATCAATTTGGTACTATTTAAAACAAAGGAAAGTTGATTAATAGAATGGATCATGTACACAAGATCTAGATGCAATTTAACATAGTAGCACAGTGTTTATAAACCCAAGGACACCAGTCCCTGGAGTAAGGACCCACTATTCAACAAAAACTGCTTTGAAACAGTTTCAAACAAAGACAATTTAATGTAACTTCTCACTCTAGGGAAAATTAATATTTCACAAAACCTGATTACTAGCAAATTATCATCATATTCCTTATGGTAAAGCTTTATTTTACTCCCCTCCCCCATTTCAATGCCATGTCTTTTTAAAAGGTACAGAGAGTTTTCAAAAAATAAAGTTGTATTGTCTACTGTAATTTGTAACATTTAAATAGATTCAGGCATAGATCGGGTTTATACAATTCCAAAGGGAAAAGGAATTACTTTAGAAGTTCATTTGATACCTTACCTTTAAAAAATAAAATGATGTAGTTATTTCTTTTCTATTTTGTATAAAAGGGGCAATTATTTAATAAACTTTTGTAGCACTGATAGACTAATACCCAAGGAGACTTTAAACAAACAGCAGTAAATATAGTCCAGACTAAATAGAGATGAGGTAAGTACTCAGATTTGTCATAAAGTTTATGGTGAAAAAATTCTTATAACTTCATAAAAGCAATCTTTTTCCAACATAGTGTTACTTTTTAGCCTTATTTAAAGCTATTTAACAACTATCAACCCAATAATGCTATTAGTATGTCATAAACTTTTTAAGTTCTTACATATATTCCATTTTTAAAATATATTCATTCAGGTTTATTTGATCCATAATGGCTAGACAAGGCAGTATACTAATCACACAACTAGAAAATATAATTATTAGTAAAGACTGCCAGTAGTGATTATTCACTCACATTGAATATCACACAGGCATATGATATATTTTTGCTTTTCATGATAGAATATAAATGAGCATGAAAATCCACCACCATCTGGGGCGGCTAGATGGTGCAGTCAATAGAGTACCAGCCCTGGAATCAGGAAGACCTTAGTTCAAATCCATCCTCAGACACTTAACACTTACTAGCTGTGTGATCTTGGGCAAGTCACTTAACCCCAATTGCCTTGCCCTCCCCCCTAAGAAAGAAAGAAAGAAAAGAAAGAAAGAACAAAGAAAGAAAGAAAGAAAAAGAAAATCCATCACAATCTTAATTTTTCTTTGGGAATGTAAATTGCTATTTGTGTTTAATAACAATCTGTCATTACAGAATTTGAGAGACTTGCCAAACTTTGTAAACATAAACTCAATCCTTCGCCTTTAAGACAGAGGAAATTTTAATTTGCTATTTTAAATTTTTCAAAAACAAATCATTATCAAGAAATTTAATGGCTTATCTAAGGTCACAAAAGTTGAGTTGTAGTAATAAACTTCTTAAAACTTGTTCCAGAAGGCGGAGCCAAGATGGCGGAGTAGAAACAGCTCCTCCAAGCCTCTCTGCACCCAGATTCTCCACAAACTATGTAAAAAAGGACTCTGAAAAACTTCTGGAGCCCCAGCACCCACAGAACGACACAGAGAAGCTAACCTCCCGCTGAGGACAGCCCAGCACCCTGCAGGAAGGACCAGCGCAGTGGTCTGGGAGCCGGCAGCGCGCAGAGTGCAAGAGCCGAGCCGAGCCCAGGTCCACGTGAGCCGAGGTTTTAGCGCCAGGGCGGCAGGGCCAGCAGCCAGCTGGAGGAACCCCAGAACACCAGGAACTGTGGAGATTCCAGAATTATCAACATAGACTTGCCTAGGACAAAGTAAGAGGTTAGTGTCCTATGGACTTTGGGACCTGTCTTTGGGGAATGCGTCAGCTCCCTCCCCTGGGGGCTAGAAGCCGCTGAGGAGACACGCCATTTTGTAGTTTTCAGAGGCATTTCCGGCTCCCAGCCTACAAATCGTGGGGAGATCCAGCGATCAGTCTTGGGGGGTAATCGCTCTTGCTTTAACCTCCCTGGATCTGGATTGTGATCTAGGGTGGAAGTTGTGGGTGGGTTTACAGCTTGCCAGAAACGGAAGTTGCCCCCCACACGTTCGGGACGAAAATTCCTCTATCTGCCCTTAAAGCCATAGTGTGGCAACAAGCCCAAAAGTCAAGCAATTAAGTGGCAACATGCCAAGGCAAAGGAAACAGAAAAATGCAACCCTAGACTCCTATTTTGGGGGCATAGAGCGGGAAAAGGACTGTGAGGTCAGAAGTCCTGCTCCAAAAGCCCCAGGGGAAAACATGAGCGGGTTGCAGGCCATAGAGGACCTTAAGAAGGACTTTAAAAATCAAATAAGAGAAGTGGAGGAAAAATTAGAAAGAGAAATGAGAAGGATGCAGGAAAAGTATGAAATGAGGGTCAACAGCCTGACTGAGGAAAACAACACCTTAAAAAATAGACTAGCTCAAATGGCAAAGGAGGCCCAAAAGGGCAATGAGGAGAAGAATGCCTTAAAAAGTCGAATTTGCCAGATGGAAAAAGAATCTCAAAAGTTCACTGAGGAGATTCATTCCTTCAGAGTTAGACTGGAGCAAATGGAAGCTAGTGACTTTATGAGAAATCAAGATGCTGCTAAGCAGATCCAAACAAATGAAAGATTAGAAGGCAATGTGAAATATCTCATGGGAAAAACCACTGACCTGGAAAATAGATCCAGGAGAGACAATTTAAAAATTATTGGACTACCTGAAAGCCATGATCAAGGAAAGAACCTAGAAATCACCCTTCAAGAAATTCTCAAGGAAAACTGCCCTGATGTTCTAGATCCAGAGGGCAAAATAGAGGTTGAAAGAATCCACAGATCACCTCCTGAAAAAGATCCCAAAAAGAAAACTCCCAGAAATATTATAGCCAGGTTCCAGAATCCCCAGATCAAGGAGAAAATACTACAAGCAGCCAGGAAGAAACAATTTCAATATTGTGGAAACACAATCAGAATAGCCCAGGACCTGGCAGCTTCTACACTGAGGGATCGAAGGGCATGGAATATGATATTCCAGAGGGCAAAAGAACTGGGAATGAACCCAAGGGTCACCTACCCAGCAAAACTGAGTATTTTGTTTCAGGGGAAAATATGGTCATTCAGTGGAATAGAGGACTTTCAAGCATTCTTGAGGAAAAAACCAGAGTTGAATAGAAAATTTGACATCCAGATGCAAGAAGTAAGAGATGCCTGAGAAGGTAATCAGGGAAAAGAAATCAAAAGGAACTTATCAAAGTTGAACTATTTACATTCCTATATGGAAAAGCAATATCTGTGACTGATGATATCTTTCTCACTATGAAAATAATGGAAGAAGGGGGTGTGGTCATATGAATACATATGTGAATGTGTGTGTATATGGTTACAGTTATATATGGATAGAGGGCATAGGTTGAATTTGTTGGGAAGGGAGAATACTCAAGGGATGAAATTATGAGGTGAGAGAGGAAAGTGGCAAGAGGAGATGGGGAGAGACAGGGTAGGGTAAACTATCTCATGTAGAAAACAAGGGGAAGTGGTTGCAAAGGAGGGGGAGAATAAGGAAGGCTAAAAGGCAAAACCACATTCACATTGAATTTGGTTCAGGGAGAAAATGACATACATACTAAATGGGATATCTCAACCTGCAGCAGGATAGGGGGAAGGGGGATGAGAGGAGGGATGATGGATGGGAGGGCATCCTTGGGGTGAGGGGAGGTTGGAAGTACCCACTATAGAAGAGGGACAGGATCATGTAGGGAATGGACCAGGTGGGGGGTGGGATGAGTGGGACGGAATTATAAGCAGCCTTGTACAATATATCTACTATGATAATGTTTTGCATAGCTAGACATGTACAACATATACTGAATTACTTATCTCCCAAGAGGGAATGGGTGACAAGGGAGGAAGGAAATGGATCTGAAATTCGAGGTCTTAACATTAAATGTTTCAAATATATATAAATACTATTATTAATACTCTTTTGCTTATAATTGGGAGATAAGATGTGCAGGCATTGGGACACAAAGATTCACCTTCCTCTAATGGAAAAGTCGATGGGGGTATGGGAGAAGGTACGGGAGAGAGCAGATTGGAGGAAGAGATATCTTGTGGGACTGCTATTCTGGGAGGTTGGGTAGGGGAATAATGGGGGGAAAATGATTGTAACTCAAAATCTGGCGGAAATGAATGATGTAAAACAGAAGTTAATAAAGTATTTGTAAAAAAAAAAAAAAAAACTTGTTCCATCCCCATCCTTTTATGATAGAAGGGGAACAAAATTCTGAGTGACCAACTTCTAGAGATTGAATGTGACCATTTAATTAGAATTTTTTAATCCCAGAATAAACATCATTTCATATCTGCTTGTTATTTAATTGATTCTGAAAAGCATACTCTAGAATTTGTTGTTGTTCAGGCCTTTGGTTGTGTCTGACTCTTTGTGACCTCATGTATGATGCTGTCCATGTGATTTTCTTGGCAAAGTTAAAGAGTGGTTTAGAATCTCTAGAATAGTCTAGAATATTTAATGTCAATTACTGGGGATTTTGCTATACAAAGATAAAGGAGTAGAAAGAAATTTCTTAAAGCCTCCTCCCCATTCTTTTACAGTAGAAAAGGAGCGAAATTTTGAGTGAGTGACTTCTAAAGCCTTATTTGGGATTTTGTCATTTAATTAGCATTTTTAAATCCTCAGAATATACATTATTCCATATTTTCTTGTTATTTAATTGACTCTGAAAAGCATAATTTAGAATTTGTTGTTCAGTTTTTCAGTTGTGTCTGACTCTTCATGACCCCAGTGGGTTATGCTGTCCTTGGGGTTTTCTTGGCAAAGATGCTGGGGGGATTTAGAATATTTAGAATACTTTAAAATATTTAGTGTCAATTATTGGGAATTTTGCCATATGAACAATATTTTGAAAAGTAAAAGAAATTGCTTCCCTGAGTTCTTAGATTTATAAGAACTAAATGAAAAAAAGACATGCAATGTTATTTCCTCTCATACTTCATATTAACTCCTTGAGAGTAATTATAAAAAGGAATTGCAGAAATTATGAACTTATTCTGTGTTCCTTAAACATCTGAAGGAAAACCAATAGCTCAATTCAATTTTGCTGTACCCCAAACAGACTGCAGATAAAGCACAAGTCACTAAAATGCCATTTATTCTATTGCTAATTCACTAGATACATCACACTTTAATCCCTCAAGGATCTGCAGCCCTATTGGTATGAGTACTCCAACTACAGATGCAGATCATAACCTCTCTACAGATGAGCAACTTTTTCATGAGCTATGGTGTCTCCAAAAATTCATCATTTGATTCTCACCTTGTGATAATGAAACTTTCCTGTCTTAGCTAAGCTAGTCTTAGACATCCAGACCATCACTGAATTCATCCTAAGCCTTTCAGCTTGTCAGTTTTTGAGAACTGAATTGCCTTCCTTCCACGGTAACACCTCAAAATAGGAATTTATGGAGGCCCTTTCAATATTTTCAATAACAGAGGAAAGCCAAACTTTAATTTAAGGAACTAATTTTTAAACATTAAAATAATAATTGATAAAACATAATAATTTCATGGCTGGATTGCTTAGTCTTCAGTTCCTACCTTTTTCCCTCAAGAATATTTGAAAGTCTGATCTTAATAGTACATAGTACAAAGAAAGATACATGTTATATTTAATTTCCAGTTTAGTCTGCTTTCTTAGAGGGACTCAAATACAAAAACTTATGTAGAATTTTATTTTCCAGCATTATTTTGAATATCAGTGACTTTTGCCTTGTTTTCAAAGAATAGCTAAATCTCAGAGATGAAAGGGATCAACTGGTCATCTAGTCTAATGTATACGTGAATAACAATCACTTTTATAATGTATCTTACAAATGGTTACCCACCTGTTTGCCTGAAATTCTTTAGTGAGAGGGGGCCCATCATTTTCTGAGACTGACTATATCACTTATAGAGAGCCCTAGTCTTTCCTTACATCAAAGATGAATTTGCTTCTTTGCAGTTGTACATTTAATGGGCCTTCAAATAATTGAGAACCGCTTATATCCACCTGGTAAGTTTTCTCTGCTCTAGATCTTTGCAACAATCTTGCTGAGAATTAGTGGAAACTCCTCTATTCTAGTTCAGGGGTGGGGAACCTGTGGCCTCAGGGCCCCATGTGGCTTTCTAGGTCCTTGGGACGTTTGACTGAGTCCATGGTTTACAGAACAAATCCTTTAGTGAGGGGATATACTCTGTTAAGTTTGGATTCAGTCAAAGGGCCATACTTGGGGACTATATGTGGCCTTGATGCCACATGTTCCCCACCATGTCCTAGTTATTATTTTCTGGATGTTCATTAAATCAAAGTTTATCCTTAAACTTAAGATTCAAATCTGAACACAATACCCCTGATATAGTCTGACAGAATGCTGATCTTACTAGCTTTTGACTATCTTTCTACTAATAAAGTGTAAAACTGAATTATCACCTTATTTTTTTGGGGGGGTGTTGTATCACATACTTTAACACATACTGAAATTAGAATTCACTAAAACTCCCAGACCTATTTAAGACAAACTGCTGTCAATGATTCTCGAATTAAAGTTAATCTTTCAACCAAAGTATAGTTTTTACAATTATTCACATTAAAAAATGAATCTTAGTAGATTTGCCTGAATTTCTAGGCTACCAAGACACCTCCAAACCAGGGTATTAGCTAAACCTTCCAACTTTGTGTCACTTGGAATTATCTTAAGCATATCATCTATGCCTTTATGTAGGTGGCTGACAGAAATATTAAAGCCCAGGCCCAAGTACATATGCCCGGTGGAACCCTACTAGAGAATATCTTCTAAGAGAACATGGAAACATTCTAATGAGCATGCTTTGGGTCAAGATATTCAACCAGTTTTGAATCCATGTATGTGTACCATCAATAGCCCACATTATTTTTATCTTTTCCACAAGAAGAGCCCAAGAGACTTTGTGAAATGCTTTGCTAAATCGAGACAAATTATATCTATAGTCTAACCCTGATCTACTAGTCTATGAAACCTATAAGGAAAAGAATTAAGATTAATCTACCATGAACTATCCTTGATAAACCCATGCTGATTCTTTGTGATAAATTTTCCATTCTAGATGGATAGAATAACTATCACTTTAGTGATATATTTTAGATTTTCTCAGGAATCAGTAAATCTCTCTGGTCTATAGTTTATAGATTGCATTATCTTCTTTTTTTTTTATTATTACTGGGATCATTGTCCATCTCTAATTCTATCTTCCATTCTCCAAGATCTTTCAAAGATGGGTAACAGTGGCTCATCAATCACAGATGCCCATTTTTTTTCCAGAATCCTAGAATTTAGCTGATCATGACTTTAGCTCATTAGGGGCAAGGTGCAGGGTTTTGTTCTTGTTTTGCTTTGTTTGTATGTGTGTATTTTTGTTTTGATCTCTTCTGTTTTTCAACTCCCTATTAGTTATTTTTTCTATCATTTCCATTTAAAAGATAATTACTTTTGGTAGAGGAGACCAAAACAAGAGTTGAACACCCTTGTCTTATTTCTATTTTCCATTACCACAATCTCATCCCCACAAAAAATGGTCTCATTCTTCTCTGAAGCCTCTATTTTCTCCAACGTAGCTGTCAAATTACTCTTTTTGCTTTTGTGCTGGGCATTCCTCACCCATCTCCACTCATCATGAGGTTTGGCACTCTAGACCAGTCTCTTAGAGGTCCAGACTATGCATTTGTGTTCATTCTCTAATACTTGTCCTTGCTTCCATTTTCCTTTCATGGATTTTAAAAAGGTTAAGTTGACTGATTTCTCTGTGAATACATAGTAATCCTTTTAGAAAACTTCTTTTATTCTCCACTGAAACTGTTTCTCTTTGGGTCTTCAGAAATTCATTTTTGAGATTTTTCTATCCCTCCTGGGATGATTTCACCTGTAGAATTTTAAGCTATGAGGCAGCTAGAATTTTAGTCAATGAGGCTCACACAGTGGGCCTAAAGTCGAAAAGACCTGAGTTCAGATCAGATCCCAGACACGTAGTAACTGTGAGAAAGTCATGGGAAAGTCACTTTCATTTCCCTTTTCCTCAGTTTCCTCATTTCTAAAATGAAGATAGTGTTAGTACTTCCCTCTCAGAGTTTTTGCTATGATCAAGTGAGATAATATTTGTGAAGCATTTACACAATGCCTGACACAGAGTAGACACTACACAAATGTTGGCTTTTAGTATTAATTATTATTGGTATAGGATCTTATCAATGCTTGTCCTGAAGCCATTGAAATATGCTCTCCTAAAGTTGAGGGTGCAGGCTAGACTAGGCCCAGTTTTTCCCTCTTTTCTCTAATAAAGTATAGCTTAAAGTGGTCACTTTTCCCTATGATTTTTATTATTACTACCTGCGACTTTAAAACAGGAACGTGATGGAGACATATTCAGTGAAATCTAAAATTCCTTGAACTAGTTCTGTGAGGAGAAAAGTATCAGTGTAATTTTTTTCCACCTATAGACTAAAAACTAGATTTCCCCAATTTTACAAAGCAGATATCACCACCCCCTCATATATGGGGCAGATACTTCCATTTTCATATTCCATAGGTACATTCCAGAAACATGGATTAGAGCCATTACTCTTGGAGTTGAGAAAGGCCTATGGTGACAGAGGAAACATCCAGGTTCTTATCACAAATTTCTTTTCTGAAAATAGCTTTTAGAGACTATACAGGTAAGGTGGGCTCTGTTTTATAGGAAACTGCAATACCAGGCCCTGTGATCTAGTTCATGGCTTTAATCCTTGGTACATATCTTGTATTTACAAATCTTTTTCTCACTTCTCAAAGGGAACTGAAATTGATTAACTCTCACAATATCCTGAAGATAGGCACACTGAACATCATAAATAAAATATATGTTTGATGAAAACCCTGTTTTGTAAATCACGGGTTTTTATTATGTTCTCTGAATGAAGGCAATATTCCTTTTATTTATGTATAAGAGACTAAGCTAAGCTAACTGGCAACAGAATCTTGCTAAACTGTTGAACTTCAAGGGAAGCTTTCAGAAGAGAAAGGATATGATGACCTTCAAGGGGTTTTAATATCTAACTGATTGTCTTCAGGAGCGAGCTAATCAGGAGATGAGACTCTTGTATTTGAGCCAGACAGAGGATGTTACTGCAGCTTTCAGAATGCAAAAAAAGGAAGAGACAGAGAGATAGACAGTGAGAGACAAAGAGAGACAGAGATATGGGGGGGGGGGAGAAAAAAGAAAGAAATAGAAAAAAGTACATTTTATTTAAATGACAGTAAGTGCATTGGAATTGGAATCTTGTTCATTGTGTTTCTCTGAAATAGAAGTAATAAAAATCTTTAAAATTTGGGGCAACTGATATAGCAGAACATAGTACAGTTCCTCAAATGAGATAAGAATGAGTTAAGTCTCAAATGAGAATATTTGTAAAACACTTTGCAGCCTCTGGCATATAATAAGTGCTATGTAAATACTTATTCTCTTCCCTTTTCCTTCCTTGCAAGACAGTATAGACTCAATAAATATGCCTTGAATTGAATAAGTTATGAGTCAGACCATCAAAAATCTGTATTATTCATAGTATTCCTCATGCATATAAGTAGGCTATAAAATGTATGCATTTTATCAAAAAACAAAAAAAATTGGGGTTATGATGTAGGCATGGTCTTCTCACTTAGGGAGAACCACTAGGTGAGCTGAGAAGGTCTCCCAACAGTTCAGTTCGTATTTCTTTTCTATCTGGCTTTGCTATAACTCTTTAATTTCAAGCCAAGGTCAACTGACTTAGCCTTTACCAAGTTGGCAGCTTTAGTGCTAGCACAACTGACTTTCTGCCTCCTTTAAGATTTTCTAGGCAGATGATGCCAAAATTAACCTTGCAGGCTTAGCAAAATTAAGAAGCTAATGTAATGAGGCACCCTATCATCTTCCAGAACTTTTTATGTTGCCTGTATGGATGAAAGGAGAGAATATTTAATATTACAGTATCTATTAGACAAACGCTGCTTCTATTCAGTAGCTGTCCATCTTCTTGCACTCGGGGGAAGACAGCATTTCTCTCCAACAAAAATGAAGAGAATATCAATGGGGCTAATCTTTTCAAAGTGCTTAGAGCTCAAAGCAATTGCCTGCAGTCCTGCATAGTCCCTACCCTCATTATCTCAGCAAAGGAAACTGACCAAAATATAAAATAATGCATTGCACTTGGGGCAAAATAAAAGTCACTAAGTTAAAATAAACATTTGGCTACTTTTGTGTGAAGCAATTATGCTGAATTTTAATATGCTTTCTTTAAAAAATCATATTTTAGACTTTTTTTTCTTTTCTGAAGAGTAGGAATTTAAAGTACCATGGAATTACATTATATTAGGGAAAGATCTAAACACAACAAACACGTATTTATTAGACTGCCTGACACAGAGCAGTGACCTAACAAAAATGCAACCAAGGAATGCAAAGCATGAGCTGCAAATCTTAGTAATATTCTATATTCTTATCTTAAATGAGACAGAAATCTTTATACATTACACTATAAATAAGGGAGTTGTAATCTTTTTATGTCATAGACTTCTTTGGCGAAGGTCTATGGATTGGTGAAATCTATGGGCACCTTCTCAAAATAATATTTTTAAATTTAAAGAAAAATACAAATATTAGAAAGTCAATATATTTAATACAATTATCAAGATATTTTTTAAAACCCAAATTCATGGACTACAGCTTAAGAACCTCTGATGTAAGTGAAAAGGAATAGATGCATATTAACTACTGAAGTTTAGCATTTGAAAGATAAAAGGCCATTTAAGTGCTTTTGAGAATTTAACAAGAGCAGAAATTGATTCATGACAGGGAAATTGATTGATAAATTTGATCAAAACAAAGATAATAGTACGTGTTAGGTGCATCCTAGGGAAGGGATGAAGGTGAAAATATGGGACAGGGGAGACAGAAAGGGGAAATATATTCATCAGTTTAGGGAACTCTCTATAAAGCAACTTGTCTAAGACTGGGAAGAAAACTGTCTTCTTCTGGGTTTTGTCTGAAGCCTACAGAATAAAGTTACACAACCAGTAACAATCACAGGCAGGCTTGGAAGCTATGTTTTCCTAACTTCATATCCAGGAATCTAAACAGTACATTTTGATCAAATGAGTACATTTAACTGAGTATTGTGTACAAACATAGGGTTTAGAGAGTTTTAAAGGGCTCTGTTAACCTTCTGCAAAAATAGGAAATTCATTACAAGGGTGCACATGGTTAGTATTCCTTTGGCCCCTTTTTTTTTTCTTAGAATCCAGACTCTTTAAAATCCAGTTACAAGTTTAACTTATTGAAAGTTAAGATAAATTTTAGAAAAGTGAAGGCTGCCTTAGGGTCAATTTTTATTTTATGCCACTGAAATATTAACATGGTTAAGTTGGGGAGCTCTTAAATTTATTTCATCTTTAAATTATTCTTGGGTCCAATAAGCTATATGAAAGGCATGTAAACCCTAAATTTAAAACTTGAAAGGAATTAATCCAAATAAAAATGTCACCATGTAGCCAGTTTATAAATTACCTCCCTCACTCTTCCTCTGTCTTTAGCCCTTTGGGATATGGTATGGTAGGTACATTTCTGGACCTTTGGATTTCATTTTTCCTACCTTCATCATTTCTTTATTTTAAAATTCCATTCTTTGGCTTCTTCATTCTCAGTATGGTTTATTCAGAATTATTATTTTCCAGTTGATGGTACTGATTCTCTACTGAATTTCTCCTGGGATTCCTCACTATGGTATGGAGGTGAACCCAAGTTTTTAACAATTATGCTAACAGAACACAAGTGCTGACAGGGTTTACTGAACTGAAAGGGTTCTGGGAATTGTTCCATCAGTGGATACCCTCTGTTTTCTGAGAAACAGCCTCACTAAATTCAAAGAGGCTCATCATTGGAAGGTTCTCTCTTGAGGTAATGAGAATTTTTTTCTTAGTCACAGAAACTCTTGAAGAGCATTTTCTATAGTGGAGCAGGGAAGAATTGTTTCTTGGTGGAGGGAGCCCCAACATAAATGAAATCTCAGTTCCAAGGAACAAAGATATATTAGGTGCTTTTTTATTCATTCATTCATCAAAGGAAGAAGATAGTGGTACTTCAACTGTCCATTTGCATTCTTTATTTGGTTCTTATTTCATAACATAATACTAGAATATTACAATAAAATATCTAATATTCTTTTATTAGTGATTATAGGACTCTTCATCATTAAGTAATTAACTGGGGCATCTCCTGTCAACTTCATTACATAAAAAAATATAAATTAGATGAGTTGCAACCAGCATTAATTTGTTGAATTAGTGGTCTACATTCATTAATTAGATAAATATTATAACATCTCAGAAGCTGATAATGGGCACCACAACTTTTCAGGGATATCTGACAGCTAGTAAATCATGATCAAATGGTTTCTGGGATCCTCCTAACTGATAAGAAGACTTTTGTAACTGCTTCAGTAAAAACTAGGATGAAGTTATACAAACCCTATAGACGTTGGCCAAGAAGAGTAAAACAATCTGTAAAAATATTAAATACTTGAAATTGAAACATATATGTTGCTTCTTTGGGCAAAAACATGCACTTTGGAATAGGAAAGAACATTAAACTAGGAATCAAAAGACCTAGATTCCAATCCAAGATCTTTACAAATTGTATGACCTGAGATAATTGGTTTTTCTTCTCAGACTCTGTTTCTACATAGGTAAAATAGGGATAATAATCCCTCTTTTGTATATCTCACAGGGTTATTGCCAGACCCATAGTACCTTGAATTTAGAGCTGTAAATAAAAAAATAAACTTGGAAGTCATGAAGTAGAACCTCCTCATTTCAGAGATTAAAAAACTGAGGTCAAATGAAGTATTGTTTAAGACTATGCTTATTGCATATATGCAAGAGGGTCCCAGTCCCAGAATCAATGCAATGAACAAGATGATCTATGTCTTGCCACTTTATCCAGTGAGAACATATTTTTATTGAGTTACAAAATTAATAAAAAAAGTGTAAGATAGGGAGTGACTAGGTGGCGCAGTGAATAGAGCACCGGCCCTGGAGTCAGGAGGACCTGAGTTCAAATCCGGCCTCAGACACTTGAAACAAAAACTAGCTGTGTGACATTGGGCAAGTCACTTAACCCCAATTGCCCTCCAAAAAGCAAAAAAAAAGTGTAATATGGTTGTGAATAATTCTTAGACATGTTTGTTAAATCAATCACTCAATTATTCAAAGGTATACATTAGTTGCAGAAAAAAGTTCTTAATTAATTTGTAAGAAGTAAAACCTCAAGTCACTGGATAAAATGAAATAATGCCATTGGTAATTTGTGGGTATTGATCAAGACAGTCCTGCTTTGTGGGGCTTGGCTAAAACTGTAGCCCAATTTGGAATCCCAGATTTCAAAAGCAGATTAATTTAGAGGTTGAGCAGCTTTAGCCTGAGAAGAAATTACTTAAGGGGTGAAGGAAGAGAATTGAATCTCTGTCTCTCTCCAACCCATCATGATTAGAGGGACAGTCTTTGCACTTCAAAACATAAAAAGATATAGGCTTCTCTTTGGCATCCTAGTAGTGTAACATGACAGCAATAGATTATGACAGTACCTACATCAAAAACTAAGGACAAATAGAAACACTGAGAAAAGGCAGCTTTAGAAAGTTATCCACATTTCCCTTCAATCCCCAACAGAGAGAGAATGGCAAACTATAAGACATCTGGAGCTGGAATCTAGGCTGCATTTTATGGCCCCCCTGAAGATGGTAAGGAACAGAGCCTCAAGTTGTTTGACCAAGCATAGACTAAATGAAGCCAGGAGGCGGTTATGGCAATTTTTTTTCTGTCAGATAAGCCAAATCCAAAACTGAATGTGGTAAAGCAAATGCTTTCTAGAAACTGCTTTGTAGAAAGCCTACTTTCCCCAGGGCAGAGGTGACAGAGAAGAGGGTGTGCCTTTGGGTATTGAGGGGAAATGTGGATAACTTCTCTTTCTGATATATACTCTCAACAAATATAACTTGGTAACAGCTTAAAATGATATATCTAAGGAGAACCTCATGGAATTCCACAAAGAAAGAATAGGACTTCCAATAATCAGGAGTTATATGCTTATCCCTATCCCACATGAGTTTTCCAAGCTTGAGCCCACTTTTCCTTGAAGTCTATATGCGATAGTAAGAGAGTATGTCTCAGATTTTGGTTTGAAATAGTTTGTGTCAAATGTTCTTATTTTAGCACCTTAATATTCTAAATCCCTCAACTTAAAGGAAATTAGCTGTGGCTGATTAATTAATATCAATCCATGGAAGAATACCTGTAGGGCCTCATAAGTTACAGTTCTAGAAACCACCCCAAATCCCTTAAGGTTTTCAATAGAATGTTGAGGGAATGAAATACTTCCCTCTCACCTAGTCTGTCAATGAAGCATGAATTGGGAAAATATTCCCTCAAGAGGATGCTTTATCCATAAAGTAGGTTACTGGCTAAATTAATAAAATTAAATGACTCAGATGAGTTGTCTATATATTAGTTTTTACTCATATTGTTCAATGCCTCAAAGTTCCTTGGAGATATAAGCATGATTCTAACTACAGAAGCTTTATTCCAAAAGGAATTTCCTCCAAATTTGATTTAAAATCCTACCAAGGACAAATAATTCTTAAAATAGAATAAAATCTTTCTAAAAATGCTGCAAATTAACAAATTGATATTACTCCAAAACATCATTGCCCATTGGAATTAACAGTGTGATATATAGTAGAAGGATCACTGGATTTGAATCAGGGTTCATGGAGTTGAAGAAATTTGACTCTGTTCCTTACTTGCTGTATGAATTTAGAAAAGCCCAATTTGGGGGCCAAAGTTTCTTTGTAAATAAAATTAGGAGGTTAGACTGAGTGAACTTTGTAGTCCTATCTAGCTCAAAATTTATAATTCTATGACATTAAGGAAAGAACTCACTCATTATCATGAAATTGAAAAGTATAGCATTAGTGTTTTCCAGGACCAAGAATTCATAAACAAATATACCAGGTTCTGACTTCTATAGCAATATTGTGTACACTCCCAAGATTTTTTTCAAAAGCATCATTTCATGGGGATGGCTAGGTGGCACAGTGAATAGAGGACTGGGCCTGGAGTCAGAAGGACCTGAGTTCAAGTACAGACTCAGACCCTTGACACACTTACTAGCCATGTGACCTTGGCCAAGTCACTTAACCCCAATTGCCCTGCCTTCCCCCTCCAAAATAAAAGAAATAATCCATGAGAACATTTGCAATGGACAAGTCTCAAAATTTGTACATCTCAAAAGCATCATTTCATTCAATTTCTCTGTTTTTTTTTTTTTTTAAAGCAATTGGGGTTAAGTAACTTGCTCAAGGTTACATGGCTAGTCATCATTTATGTGTGGGTGCTCATTTTCTGAGGCCGGATTTGATCCCCGGTCATCCCAACTCCGAGGCCAGCGCTCTTACTCACTGCGCCACCTACCCGCCCCATCAACTTCTTTGTTTAATAGTTGTATCTAAAGATGATTACTTAAAAAAAAACATGCTGTTGAGTACTGAACAGAAGATCATCAGCTGCCATTGGGTTTATGACTCATGTTTCACCATGTCCTCATGTAAAGATAATCATGACCTGTTTGCTAGGGTTTTATACCTTAATAATCAATAAAAAAGTAATTTATTAATTATTCCTCATTCTTTCCAGAATTATTTGCTTTTATCCAAATAAACAATCAGTTTTGTTAATAATCTGTTGTTGTCAATAATATAATTCACTTAATATTCTATCCCCAACAAGTCATTGGAAAAGGCTAAGGGCTTAAAAGATCCCAAATACATCCTTTAATATTTGTTACAGATATATTGAGGTAGAAACAAAGCAGATGCTGTTTGTAGATAGCTTCTGATAATGATAAAGTGTTTTAAGCTTAGTCTCAATGGAGGAAAGAAATCAATCCTTTATAGAAAATGTAATAATAGAGAGGTAGGGGTATTGAACACTATGAATAAAACTGGGTCCATTAGTATAGAAAGGACTCTTGTTTAGTGCAAGATTAGACAACTAATCTAGACTTCAATGGTGGATGGGTATCAATACATGTATGTGTGTGTGTTTGTGTATATATACATATATATATATATATTGAAAAATATAGGCAAATATTTTTAGCTACTTGAGTTCATATCCCCTGTGAAGACTGAAACACTAGAGTTCTAACAGCTTTTAAACTTCTGGCATGAAAATATTTCACACAATTGGAACAAAATTTGTTAACACAAATCTTGAAAATAAAAAAGCACACTTTAACAAACACTGAAGTCTTCTGATTCCTCATTGCTGCATAGTGGAAACCCTACATTTTCTTATTTGAAATTCGGACATTCTAGGAACTAGTTTAACAGAAAAGCTTCTTTGTGGTCCCATGATGATAAACTGTTATAGAAGATCCAACCTGGAGAAACTTAGACCCAGAAAGATGGGCATTAGATTGTATTTTATTTATAAAACTGTCTCATTCCAGCAACCATATCTGATCAGTTGCTAAGTCTATATGATTTTGCCTCTATTATTTCAGGAAAATCCTTAACTCTCTGACCTCTTTTTCACCTTCCTTCTGCCTTGGATCCCATTCTGGACAACTATTTCAGGAAGATCCCCAGTCATGTTTCACTTTACTCCTGATTTTCTGAACTTTTCTTTCTCCTCACAAGTTGTCTTCGTACCTTGGAGAAACTTCTATTCTTACTAGCTTTTCTTCCTCTACCTCACATCCTCCAACACAACTGTGGCACCATGCACCATGATCAAATCATCTGTGCCATTATTGTTGCTGTGGGAAAATGTGGAGTGTCAATCTACTCCATTAACCATCGCTGAAAACTTCTGGACCAAAGACTCCATCTGTATACCATTCCCTCTAATTAAAAGGTAAGGTCTTTGGGAAGTCTAGCTTCCTAGATTCCTTAAGCAGCCATTCCATCATGCTCCATCATGCTCCAGGGATCCTTTTCTATTTTAACTGCTTGTAATAGTTTTGCTTTGACCTAGAAGCTCTGGAACTTAGTTATGTATGAGGTTCTGTAGAGTTTTCATTTTGAGGTTTCTTTCAGGAGGGGACTAATGGGTTCTTTTTTATAGAAATAAATTTTAAATAAAATAGATTTAAAAATTAAATATAATACAAATATTTTGTCCTGTACTTCTAAGAAATATGGGTGATTTTCTATTAATATTTCATGAAATATGATGCCAAGGCTCTTTTTTAATTTTTGGTTGTGCAATTCAGGTAGTCCAATGGTTCTGACATTTTTTTCTTCCTTGATCTGTTTTCCAGATCAGTTGTTTTTGCTATGTGATACCTCACTTTTTTCCTTTTTCCTTTTTAAGTCTTTTGACTTTGTTTTAATATTTTTTATTGTCTCATGAAGTCATTGGCTTCCATTTGATCCATTTTAATTTCCAGGAATTTTTTTGTTTGGGCAAGATTTTGTAACTGCTGAAAACAGCTATTACTTCATTTTAAAATTCTTTATTCTACAGCTCTTGTTTCTTTTTAAATTTTTTCCTGTAGCACTTTGATTTCATTTATTAAAAATATTTTTAACTCTTAAAAAACTCTTGTTTCATCACTTCCAGCAATATTATTTGAATTTGGATACATTTTGTCTTTTCTTTTGGGGCTTCCTTTGGTTATGGGCAACCCAGCTGCCAATTGGCATCTGTTCTTGTACATTACACAGTTTAGACCCCTCCACATAAGATCTAGGACCTCTTTTTATCCTGGTGCACAGCTTCTACCTACCCTGGAATGCTTCAAGGTCATTGAGTTTCTGCCTAAACTCTACCCTCATTGCCCATAGAACTCTCTATCTGTTGGAGTATTCCAACTTGGGTTAGAAAAATGCTTTACTGTCATTTTTTTTCTTGTATTTCCTCAGCAGGATTTGGTCTGGTAAATCTTCTAGATATGTTTGGAGTTTTGGTAGGAAGAATTTGTCATACTATTTTCTGTTACTCCACCATCTTGGCTCCTTCCTTGATCCACCTTTATAATATCAACATTTGACTGGCATCACAGTATGTTTCAATGTGATGCAACATGATGTGATATGATATGGTGTGTATGTGCATGTGTGTGTGTGTGTAGGTATATAAATATACATGATATGTGTACATATAAAAGGATGTAAGTTTGAAGGTGAAGAATCTTGATGTTGATAGCATCTAGCACATTATTTTTAATTTATTTTTTATCTGGGGGTTTGTATATGTGCTTTTATGTGTGGGGAATTTCTGATAGAGAAGGGTTTTTTGTTGTTTATGAAGACTGGCAACTTACCTGTATGATTTATCTTCTTAATGAGTTACATGATGCAGTTTGGTTATATGACTGGCCCATTGTCTTATAACTAGTCTCATATTGTCATAGGCAGCACCTGAACCCAAGTCCAGATAGCTTATAAGATAAAGAATAATTTCCTCATTACATAGCTAGCCCTGTATACAATATTGTATGATTCTTAACATGTAGTAAGTATAGCACAGACTTAAAAAAAGTTGTTGCATTCAATTGGGTGTCTCAAAGGTGATTGAAAAGGTCTTGCTTTTTTGTGGGGTGGGGAAAGGGAGAAAATTGGGATTAAGTGACTTGCCCAAGGTCACATGTCTAGTAAGTGTTAAGTGTCTGAGGCTGGATTTGAACTCAGATCCTCCTGACTCTGGGCCAGTGCTCTATTCACTGCACCAACTAGCCACCCCAAAGGTCTTGCTTCTTACAAAAATATAACTCTTTTATATAATAAAAATCTCATTACCTTAGATTCCATCAAGACCTGTTTCATCATCATTTTTGTAAGGGCTGGAGTGAAGTTTTTATTTTTATAATCCAAATTATGGAATTGTTAAGTAAATTAAATTTGTAAATACAATTTTAATGTGGATGTTTAAAACTCATATAAGAAAACAAACTTTTCTTCAAACACCTTTATATGTCTTCTATGCATATAAATTAAATGCTAATAATAATTTATACATTCATTTGATTACAGAACATTAAAAATGGAAGGTACTAACATTCTTATCTACTCATTAAAATGTGTCTCATTCAGATAAGCTTGAATCTATAAAAATAAACATATCAGAAGACTTACTAATTCAACTGTAAATTACTTGTTATTATCAAGGAAAAATTATGTTCATGGATAAGTGGGGACACCTCTTACTTGTAGAATAAATTGGGAATTTTGTGCCTACAATCTAGCTATTATATCTTAAATCCTTAGTTTTAAATATTTACCTCAAAAAAACTTGCCTAAACAATAGATTCTTTTGAAAAACACAAATATGGGTAAAGGGTTTGTAGCCCTCATTTTTTTTGTCAAAAAATCATTGTCTTGACAAATTAATGCACCGTTGGTAGAGCTGTGAATGAGTTTCAACAATTTTGGAAAGTAATTTGGAATCATACACAAAGAATCATTAATTATTATTGTATAATATTTATTTATAAAATATTAATTATATAAAATATTATTAATTAATTAATAGTGCATGCCCTTTGACCTAGTCAGTTTGACTGCCAGGTTTATACCCCAAAGAAATCAAATGAAGAAAAAAGTTCTATCTGTACAAAAAATATTGCAATTCTTTTCACGGTAGCAAAACCCCCTGAAAACTAAGGCAATCCCCATAAACTGGAGAATGGTTGAATATATCATGGTATATGAATACTACAGTTCTGCAAGAAATTAAGAAAAAGATGACTTCAAAGAGAGAAGGAAAAAATTGTATGAACTGAATCAGAGTGAAGTGAGCAGAAGAAGGAAACCAATTTATATTATGCCAATATATATTACATTATACAATATTATAAAGATAAACAAATTCAAGACACATAAAGTGATGAAGAATAAAATGGACAGCAGCAGGAGACTAATTCATACAATAAGAAGGTTGTACAACTCAAGAACTTTGAGAGTTGTGAGAACTCTGATTAGTATGATGACTATCTATGATTAATGATGAACCCTCCTGCTCACCTTCTGACAGAGAGGTGATGGCCTTAGAGTTCAGGATGACATATGTTTTGGGATGAGACCAGTGAGAGAATTTCTTTAGTTTGATGATTCACATTTATTATGAAAATCTTGATTTTGGTTTTGGTTTCCAAAAACAGGGTTGGGAGGCAAGAATGTAAAATTTCTATTAATTAAAAAAATAAATTTAGTTTTAAGAAAGGTTTGTTGCAGAAACTGAAGACACAGTACATGATGTGCAAGTACAATATCCCAGGCTTGAAAGAAAATGCTCGCAGCTGTTTAAGCTCAGCCTTCATGAAACATAAATTTGGAACCATATACTGACCTACATTTTCCTTCTGAATTAAATATTGATGATACTTAATTCTGGTTTTATTAATAACAACAAAAATGCTTAATGTTTCACCTTGAGAATACCCTTGTTCACAAAAACGTTTCAGGCAAAGGCTTATAAGTACTTAGCTGTGCTATATTTCTGAATAGTAATTTTCGAATATTCTTGAGTAGTTGATATATGTATATATATATATGTATGTACATATATGTGTATATATATACATATATATACTATCATACTAATAGGTGTTAAAGTGGTATATATACATATATACACGCATATATATACATATATGTATAATAGGTATACATATATACATATATATGTGTGTATATATATATATATATATCATATGTTTACAAAATATCTCATACAGGTGTGGCAGTTACAATTTTGTTCAGTTGTTTTTCAGTTCTGTCTCAACTCTTTATGACCCCACTGGGGTTTTCTTACTCTGAAGGAATGAATCTCCTCAGTGAACTTTTGAGATTCTTTTTCCATCTGGCAAATTCGACTTTTTAAGGCATTCTTTTCTTCATTGCCCTTTTGGGCCTCCTTTGCCATTTGAGTTAGTCTATTTTTTAAGGTGTTGTTTTCCTCAGTCAGGCTGTTGACCCTCATTTCATACTTTTCCTGCATCCTTCTCATTTCTCTTTCCAATTTTTCCTCCACTTCTCTTATTTGATTTTTAAAGTCCTTCTTAAGGTCTTCTATGGCCTGCAACCCCCTCATGTTTTCCCCTGGGGCTTTTGGAGCAGGACTTCTGACCTCACAGTCCTTTTCCCGCTCTATGCCCCCAAAATAGGAGTCTAGGGTTGCATTTTTCTGTTTTCTTTGCCTTGGCATGTTGCCACTTAATTACTTGACTTTTGGGCTTGTTGCCACACTATGGCTTTAAGGCCAGATAGAGGAATTTTCGTCCCGAACGTGTGTGGGGCAACTTCCGTTTCTGGCAAGCTGTAAACCCACCCATGACTTCCACCCTAGATCACAATCCAGATCCAGGGAGGTTAAAGCAAGAGCGATTACCCCCCAATACTGATCGCTGGATCTCCCCACGATTTGTAGGCTGGGAGCCGGAAATGCCTCTGAAAACTACAAAATGGCGTGTCTCCTCAGCAGCTTCTAGCCCCCAGGGGAGGGAGCTGACGCATTCCCCAAATACAGGTCCCAAAGTCCATAGGACACTAACCTCTTACTTTGTCCTAGGCATGTCTATGTTGATAATTCTGGAGTCGCCACAGCTGCTGGTATTCTGGGGTTCCTCCAGCCGGCTGCTGGCCCTGCCGCCCTGGGGCTAAAACCTCGGCTCACACGGACCTGGCCTCAGCTTGGCTCCACTTCCTGCGCTCTGCGTGTTGCGCACTGCCGGCTCTCAGACCGCTGTGCTGGTCCTTCCTGCAGGGCTGCTGGGCTGTCCTCATCAGGAGTTTGGCTTCTCTGTGTCGTTCTGTGGGTGCTGGGGCTCCAGAAGTTGTTCAGAGTCCCCTTTTACATAGTTTGGGGGAATCTGGGGGCAGAGTGGCTTGGATGAGCTGTTTCTACTCCGCCATCTTGGCTCAGCCCCCCGCACTGGGGTTTTCTTGGTAAAGATACTGGAGTGGTTTGCCATTTCCTTCTCCAACTCATTTTACAGATGAAGAAACCAATACCAACAAGGTTAAGTGACTTGCTCAGGGTCACACAACTAAGAAAGTGTCTCCTGAGGCTGTATTTTAATTCAGGAAGAGGAGGCTTCCTCACTCCAGGTCAGGCACTCTATCCACTGTTCCACCTAAGCTGCCCCTAGCTATAGAAACTTACATGTGTGTATGTGTATACATATACACATATATTCAGTGGGGAAAGATAGGATTCAAAGGGGTAAAATGTTAATTCTTATCCTTTAGAAAATACAGGGTGTTCTTAAAGTCCTTTTGGGGACTTGCTGTATATAAGAGACCATGCAGCATAGTGTACAGGTGACCATTCTTGGAATCAAGAGCAAAGAAAAACAAAAGACTGTCCCCTGCCCTGAAGGAGCTCACAATCTAATGGGAAGATAACACAGAGAACACACATGCACAAACAAGCTACTTACATGTTAAATAGGAAATAATTAACAGAGGGAAGGCACTAGAATTAGTCAAGATTGGGAAAGGTTTCCTGTGGAAGATGGGGTTTTAGTCATCATTTGAAAAAGGCCAGGAGATGGAGATGAGGAGTAGCACCACTCTAAGCAAGGGAAAGGACAGTGGAAAACACTTGGAACTGAGCAATGTGTCTTTTTTATGGAAGATTGAGGAGGCCAATGTCACAGCATCAAGAAGACTGGGTGGGGCTGGGGGTGGTATCTAGCTTATGAAGGACTTTGGATGTGAAGCAGAGGGTTTTGTATTTGATCCTGGCAGTGATGGGGAGGGGATCATTAAGTTAGGGGGATGACATGTAGGACTTAAAACAACCACTTTAACACCTATTAGTTTTGAAACCATTTGCAAAATGTTTAAACTCTCTTGTGTTTAAGGTGATCTAGTGGCCAGTCGTGTTTTGGTGGAGGATACTGCGACCAGCAGAGTTCTCTAAATGGATAAAATCACAGGTGCAGACAACCAGACTGAGAATGTTTGAATCATCACCCAGCCAGTTACAACCACTAGCCTAGGGCCAATACAATGGCCCCCAGACCCATGAAGCTCCTTTATATTCTGTTTTACAGAGTATGAAAAATTATTAATATAATCATGATATTGCTGAGTCCCCAGATAGGAAAATTCCCAACATTTAGGCAGGTGTTTGGTTCTCTTTTTTGTGTGTCTTTATGCCTGAGGCAAAATCAGGACACAGGAAATATTTAAGTAACAAAGTATATTACAGTCTATCACTAGATAAGGAAGGGAGGTTGAGAGAAAAGCAGACCTTTTTTGGAACTTCAGTCTTTGAAGAGGTAAGTTCAACTGATAGTTCATTAATAGTTCCTCCTTCCTCTCTAGATTGGAACTTCCTCTACCATACCCCAGAAACTTCTTCATCCTGGAAGCTCATGCTGGCCTTGGAAATCAAACATTGAAAGTACCCTTGATCCCTGCAACCTCTTCCTCTGAATGGGGGACACCTCCAAGAACCTCCATTTAAAGAGGTTGCCCAGACCATCCATGTCTTCATTCCTCTCCAGGCTGCCCTCTGGACTTTCTCCACTCTTCCCCCATGCAGATAGTTCCCTCTTATGTGTTATTTTCCCCCATTAGAAGGTAAGCTCCTGGAGGGCAGATGCTCTTTCTTTTTTTTCCTTTTTCTGCTTGTATTTATATTTCCAGTATTAGCGTGGCATTTGGCAAATAGTCAGTGATTAATAAATGCTGATTGACTAACTTCTCCCCAAGTCTACTGTTTGCAGATGCTTTTTCTCCTGCAGCTCAGCTCGCTGGTTCTGCTTTCAGTTTTTCCTTCAGTTTCTCCTTTTGGTTTTTGGCTATGTGCTGTTGAAAGGTAACCCTCATACCTCTGAACTACAAATCCCATCATGCAATCCAGTTCTTAAAATCCTATAACATCACCATTACTGAGAAGTTTCAGGCAAAGATCTTACACAAATGTAGGCCAGATTAACTGTGCTGGTTTGCTTAAATAATTTTTGTTATATGGTTGTATTAAGCAGATGTCATATTTCTGATCCTAATCTTCCTTTTGAATATAAACCAACAAGATGTAAGGTATATGATCAGAAATGCATGCATCACTGAGATGTCAAATTTGGACATATATCTTTAGAGTTACCTTCCTATATTCTACAAAGGTTTCTCAATATCTCATAGATTTCCTCTTTTCTGCTGTGGTCATTTCCCTCAACTTAGCATTTCTATTGTAGTTTTTCCTGTAGAGGATGTTTTGGCTTTCCTCCAAATGGTGGAAAATTTTGCCCATTTTGATTATCTGATGCTGATAATCTTTCTGCTGGAAAGTTCCCATCTGGCTCAAAGTATAGCAACTGTATTTTTTTCAGGTATGTGACTATTTTGCAAATGGTCCAATGGGGCTACCTTTTTATGAAGAAAGAGAAAAAAATGCTAAACTATGTAAACTCCAAAGGATGTGAAATGTGAGAAAAAGGTAAGTACATATAAATTCTACAGTTCATTTTTTATTACTTTCATCACACAATTCCATTTAACATTTTCGGAAATGGCAATAAATTCTTGAATGGTAAAACACATAGCATTTCTAGGACACCAAGAGAAAAATATTATTTAGATAGTGAATTCATGCAAAAGGATGTAGCATTACATTACTTGGGCCTCTGTTTAATAAAATGAGAACTTCTGGCCTTTTCCGAATATGTGGCTTTATAAATGTGTACTAACAGGAGGGCACATCTATAAGTATAAATGATCCATATAGCTCATAAGCAATACTTTTTAGTACCAAGTCAACTAGGTAAATAGGAATGGGCAGAAGGAGTTTGCTGGCATTTCTTTTAACGATTTTTAAATTTTGTTCTGAATATAGAAGAGGAGGTAGAATTCCCGTTTTTATAATCACAATTCTTACAACCATATTTAGGTTTTCTGTAAGGTGCTTTCAGCTCTAACCTTATGACCCTGGGTCAGTCACTTAATTTTGCCTGCTTCCTCATCTGTAAAAGGAGCTGAAGAAGGAAATAGCAAAGCACTCTAGTATCTTTGCCAAGAAAACCCCAGATTGGGTCATGAAGGGTTAGACCCCACTGAACAACCACACTTACTACCTTTGTAACTTGTTTTTTCCCTATCGTAAATTCTTTATTCTTATATATACACAGAAGTTCAGGGGACATCAGTCCATTTAATTGAACACAAACCTGAACAAGAATCTCTTCTCCTTTGTTCTACAATCTCAGGTAAGGAAGGATCCACTACTTCCCAAGACTGGCTGCTCCACATTTGTAAAGCTCTACTTGCTAGCAAGTTTTTATTGATGCCAAAACTAAATTTTCCTTTTTATAGTATGCCAGTTATACCTTTCCCAGTAATCAAGCAGAACAAGTTTAGTACTTCTATAAACAACCTGATATATTTGAAGATATCTATCATATCTTACTCCCTTTAGGATTTTCCTATTTCACATTTTTTCTATAGTTGAGTGCCCAGGTTATTATTTAACATGGAATTTATTTCCCTTTGTCTTTAAATTAAATTGGAGAATGGCGTTTTTGGTAGATGGGTAGATGCTGATAGGATGTCGACATTTTTCATTTTATTAGGAATCATAGCTGTCTTTGAACTGAGAAAAGGTACAGATGTTTTTTTTGTTCTTGTTATACCTCCTTTGTTCTAAATACTGGGTGATTTTGACCAAGAATATTAATGATTAGATTATAAATTGATAGAGGACAGAAATTTTATTGTCTATGTGATTTGGCTTCATAGTATCAACCCAACCCTTTGCAAATAGTGGATGCATAAAATATTTGTTGAATAGGATGTCTATTTTCCTCTTTGAAACAATAATAGCTAATAGTTATATGGTATTTTAAGGCACAGCACTTTTGGTATATTTTGTCATACAAGCCTCACAAGAATGCTGGGAAGCATATGCCATTAATATCTGCATTTTTCAGATGAACAAACTGAATATGAGAAAAGGTAAATGATTTGCCCAGACCCCATAGCTATTCGGTGTCTAAGGCAGCATTCAGACACAGGACTTCCTTTCTCCCATTCCAGTTTTCTATCTACTCTGTTGGGCTAGAAGATCATAAATGACCTTGGGCAAGTCACTTAACCCCAATTGCCTTGCCTTCTCCCCCCCCCAAAAAAAAAACATAAAGAAGATCATAAATGCTTTTTGTATCTCTAAAACTTCATGATTCTATATAGTTGGATACAGACTGAAGGTTGAAATATTTTACTATGTTAAGAATAGCTTGTAATTATGCTGTGATTTACAATTTATAAAACCTGCTATATATGTTATATCTGGTTCTCACAAAAGCCCCATAAAACACCAAAAATGTTACTATGGAATCTTTGCAGAGAAGTAAATTGAATATCAAGAGCTTGAGTGACATGATCAATACGTAACAGAGACATTTTTAATCCAAGTCATCAGATACCAAATGCAGTGATTTTTCTATTTTACCACAACCACGTCACCAAGCTCTATTTTACCAATTAGAATAAGATTTTAGGAAACTGAATCAAATATTCTGAGGCATACTTATGTGTTCATATTCATTTGGTATAAACATATTCAATCAATATATGCAAAGATTTATGGAAAGCTACATCAATGCCGTAACATCATAGAATTTTAATGTTGGAAGGAATGGACTTTAAATTTCATTTAGTTTAAAGCTACCCTTTTATAGATGAGAAAATTTGGGCCCTGGTTGCTCAGATCAAGGAAGCAGGACTGCCATGATTAACACCATAATTTCCTGACCCATAGGCCACTTTTGTTTCAGTTGTTGCATGTTTTGCGGCTGGAATGACTCAATGTGCATTTGATGGAGCCTTATGAACAAGACTCAAAAGTGTTGGCTTCACTATTCTTGCTGCATTAAGCCCAGATGTAGCAAAAAAAATTACAGCTATATTATAAAGTTATGCAATTGTTTTGCCCTTGGAATACAGACCTGGCTATTAATAAAGTATATTCATATGCAGTCTGTGCATTTCTACATTAGTTTTGAATTTCTGGTTTTGTTCAATTACTTTCATAAATCAATATTATTTATCCTAATTCTTTTTGAAAGAACATGTTTCTATAAATATGCACAATAGAGCCACGTGATCTTATAATTTCTTCTCACTATGTTTAACCTTGTTTGTCTCATTTGTTACTTGTCCCATGTTAAATGTCTAACAAAAAATTTTTTAAAAATCTGCTCTTTTTGCCATTAAAAATGCTTCCCCTTTATTTTCTTGTTTCCTTACCATCCAGTATTCGCACTACTGGTTAAAGAAGTCATGTAACTTCCATTTCAAATTAGCACCATCTTTTTCAGTGCCCAGTGATAAATAAATTATAAATAAATTGTAAATAAATAAAAATTCCTTGAATCCATAGGCAAATAAATGGAAAGATGTTAATGAAGAAGAATTGAAATTTTGCAACAAATTAGACATGGGTATGTGAGAAAAGGAGAACTCAAAAGAATGGCAGAGTTGAACCTGGGAAGCTGAGAGAACAGTGGTAAAAGTTAGGAAGGAAAGGTTTGAAAGGAAAGAGGATGACCTAGCTTAGTGGTCTCCAAACAATTTTGATCACATACCATTATTAGGGAAAAATAAACTAATCATCTAACATGTATATATTTATTTATGTGTAAATTATTTATTCATATTTTTATATTAATATTTGTACCTTGGAAACCTTATACAAAATAGGAATTAAACAAGAATGAGGTATAGTTGAAATAGTACTTGGTCCTCCAGCAAATAGGGAACTGGTGGAGAATACTGAGTAGAATCAGACCTGTGCTTTAAGAAAATTTCTTTGGTTGCTGTGTGGCAGGTGGATTGGAAAGGGGAGAGAAATGAGGCAGAGAAATAAATTAGAGGCCATTGTAATAGTTTTTAGGTAAGAGGTTCTGAAGACTTGAACTAGGATGGTGGCTTGTGAGTGTGTATGAGATGAATAAGAGATGTGGAGATAGAAATGACAGGATTGTCAACTGACTGAGTATGTGGGGGTGATTGAAAGGATGATGGTGTCCTCAAATAGAGTTTGGAATAGAAGTGGCTTAAGGGAAAAGATAATGAATGTTTGGTGGGGGGAAGGAAAGAAGTTTCCCAGCGGAACCCTGCTGTGAATACCCTGTAATGGTAAGGTCATGCTTGGGTTTTGACTGCTCTGAAAGCTAACTCAGTGTGGAACAGCAAAGTGTGTAGATATTTACAGAGGGGAAATGTGGTAGAATTGGAAGTGTTGGAGGAGAAAGACAGGTATAGGTATGTTGGAGACATGTCTAACAATTGACTGTTATGGGAAGTGGTGAGATGTGACCTATATTTCAACTCTCTGATTGATCATTTACTCTTGACTCAGACAAGAGCCACCCTAGGTGACTCCAGAAACCCAATATGGAGACCAGTGACCTAGATTTATGGCAAATTTAAGGTTCTGACAGGACATTCAGATCAAGGTATCCAGTACTTAACAATAGCAGTTAACATTTTAAGAGTGCTTTAAGGTTTGTAAAATATTTTTAAAAATATATTATTCCATTTAATCCTGACAAAGACCCTATGAAGTATGTTTATTTTCTAGAAAAGAGAACAGATGCTGGGATAGGTTAAGTGAAATGCCCAAGGTCACACATTTATTAAGTGCCTGAGGAAGGACTCTTACTGAAGTTTTTCTGCCTCCCAGTCCACTATTCTACCTGAATGGTTAGGTAATTACCAGTATACTACTGGAGCTCGGTAAAGAAAAACCTCAGGGTTAGAGGGATATATTTGAGAGCCATCTGTACATTGATGATACTTTCACTTACGAAAAAGAATAAAATCCTTGAGAAAGGGTAGAGAGAGGAGGTGGTTGAGAACAAAGCTTTCAAGAATTACTAAATTTAGGGGACAGAAAGAAATTAGAGAAGAGATAGAATGGCTAGAGAAGGAAGAGGAAACTCAGGAAAGTACAATAGCACAGAAACCAAGTGAAAAAGGATTTTTAAGGAGAGAGGGGACAAATATATCAGATGTTACGAGAGGTCCAGGAAAAGGATGTCTATTTCTTTGGGAAGCCAGATGTTTCCAATATAGTAAATATTAGGAATAAGCTAGAATTGACACAAAATAATAGGTCAGAGTTGTAAGAGGCCTCAGAGTCAGTCAATATGACTTTATTAAGCACCTACTGTGTGCGGGTCATTGTTTAGTGCTGTGGATACTAAGAAAGTCAAGATGGCTACCCTCAAGGAGCTCACAGTCTAATGTGAGAATAAACAGGCAAATAACAATGTACACAGCAGAATTATACAGTATAAATGGGAGGCGATATTTGATGGAAAAAAAAAGTATGGAAGGTGGTTCTCCTGCATAAGGAGAAATCTGAAAGTCTTGAAGAAAACAAGGAAAGCCAGGAGGCAGAGTGAGGAAGGAGAGCATTCCAGGTAGAATTTTATAGACTTCACAATCTTAGCTCCTTAAAATTTGTTTTTCTAAAATTTAGAGTGTTTCTCATTAACTGTTCATTTTTCCTCTCCTTTACCAAAATTTAAAGGTGGAATGGACACTTAACTGAATAAGGTTCCCATAATTTTCACCTCAAACACCATTTTTTCCTGGTTGGTAAGAATCTGATACAGAATAATAGTTCACCTCATTAAATGGTTCTTCTATCTTTTGCAGGATTAAGTCATCATTAAAGCAAGTAAAGTCTTTGTTAATAGCTCTGCGTTAAGCAGAGAGATAATTCAAGCAGAAGCCTAAACAACTGAAAATTTCCCCAGTACAATAAGATGCTGCTATATCAGACTTGTGATATAAAAACAGTTCTACTATCACACCTTTTTTGAAAACACAAATTTGTTCCAAGGCAACTGATAAATTAGGGAACAATTTGCAAATAACAAGCATTTCACATTTGCTTATATGCAATTTCATTCATGAAAAAAGTGAAAATGTAGCAAACTGCTAAGTATGTATATATACACATACATATATATTCCAAGATGCATATATATATATCAGTATGCACATCATATATGTGAATACATATGTACTTATTCAGTATTCCAAACTGAATGAATCTTAGAGTGTGTGTGTCTGTATGTGTGATCACTAAAATCACTCTGCTATGCAAAGTTGCACAATAACAACCACAGGGCTTACAAGAAAAGGGGGTTAGAGGGAAGGAACACTTAAGAAATTCATCAGCAAAACTTTGGAAAAACGATAATAAAAATGTTAGCATAGTTTTACACATATTAAGTGGTTAAGAAACGCACAAATATACAAATAGTGGTATTATCCAAAGAATCGGCTGTTACTCAAGCTGCCCCTGGTTCCAACAAGGCTTGATTAGCAAAATTGAGGCCTAAGGGTAAAAAGGCAGTCTCGCCGGGCCACAATTCTAGGACTTATTCAATTTGGATATATATTATGTACAAGTATATATAATTTATTACATTATCACATAATTATATATTTAATATAATTGTAAATGATACATCATTATAGAAATTGATTATATGTATGTAGCATGTATATATGTGTATGTATGTGTATGCATACATATATATATATGTATAGTGTGTGTATGTGTGTGTGCTGGGCCACAAACCTGGGACTTGTTCAATTTAGGATATACACACAGATACATGTGTGTATACACACATATATATACAAACATATACATATGCATATTATATACATCTCCCAAATTAAAGATATGTTTGATAGATAGATAGAGACAGACAGACAGATATGTACTTATTCAGTATTCCAAATTGAATGAATGCTAGAGTTGAGGCCCAGAAAAGCTGCCCTCTCACCCCTAGCCCTCAGCTTTGCCCGTTCAGCCCCTTTGGAATCTTGGCCACCCTGGGCAGCAGCTGAGGCTATGGATAGCATCACTATTTATCGTAATATTTATGCATTGCTTAACTATTTAATATGTGCAAAACTGTACTATCATTTCTATTAAATTCCTACTTTAAGACAATATTTCACTGTCTGATTTCTTGAGTGTTAAGTCCCCAGCCTCACTTATCCAGTAACTCATGCGGCTGTTATTGTGCAACTTCTCAAAGCACAGTGCTTTTTAGAAAAACATATATTGTGTTATAGCAAGACTTCCAAAGTCTTCATCGATTTCATCTTTCTGTCTAGATGTTTGTAATGGAAATGCAAATTTAAAGATCTTTCCTGCCCCTAGCTTAAGTGCACCTGGAGCCTGTGTTGGGAGGCTTGTTTTTCAGGAAAGCCCATACCTTGATACTTTGTGGTTGGGCTGTGGGTCAAGAAGTTTGTTACATTCTCTGAGCCAGGAGAAGGCTATATAAACTCTGATGAGAGGCTTTGCTTTGGGGCTCACTTTGAGAAGTGTTGTGTGATTTGACCAGATGAGACTCTGGGAAGCCGTTGTTGAGAGCCCCCAGCTTTGAAAACCCAGATGTTGATGCTTCCCTCTCTGGTAACTGTGATTTGGTATTGATGTATGTAATGTTGGGACAGTTTGGAAGCCTGTCTGTTTGATCTGTAAGTTCTGTAACTCTGAAGTTTGGGGTGCTGACCTTTTTCCCCTGAACTAGGTAATATGTTTGTTTGATTAACGTAAGCTTGTTAACTGATTTTGAGTTGCTTTCCTTTTGAAAAGCAGATCTAAGAACCTGTGTTGGCAGTCACCCTGGGGATGTTGGGGTGCTTGCTGATACAATGTTCTATAAGCTATTTCAATAAATATGTGATTTGTCTTTCTACCTCCAGTGATCTTTACCCAGATACTCACCTCCATGTTTTCCCTTTCTCATTTCTTCATTTCCTCACATACAGAACCATATTTTAGTCATAGTTTCATATGACAAACCTATTCTAATTTAATCTAATCCAATCCAATCCAAACATTTTAAAAATATATATCTTTTATGAGTCAGACAATATGTTAGGTGTTAGGGATATAAATACAAAAATGCCTGCCCTTAAGTAGCTTACATTTTAATAGGAGATTCAACAAGTTGTTATATTGGAAATGTTAGATATGTACAAAAATAAATTTATTATCATGGAAAGGGAATATAAATTGAGGGAATCAGGATAGGCCTCTTGTAGGAGGTGGTACTTGAGATGGATCTTAAAGGAAGGTAGGATGTTAAGTAGCAGTGGTGATGATGGAGAGCATGAAGGACCTGAGAACAAAGGCATGGACATGAGAAATATGAGATTTAAAGTCATGTATGGGAAAAAATAAAGTAGGATAATTTGGTTGGAGCACAGAGAAGGGAATAATATATAATTCACATGAAAAAAATTGTCTTGAGAGAGCATATGAAGAATCTTAAGTGTCAAACAGAAGTTTAAATTTATCTTAGAGTCAAAAAGGGAGTTATTGGGGCTTCTTGAACAAAGTATTGACATGGTTAGAACTGTGCTTTCAGAATTTCAACTTGGAAGCCATTTGAAAAATGTATTGTAGAGGGAAGAGATCAAATAAATGTAGAGAAAGCAATTAGAAATCCAGATCAAAGGTGAAAAGGTCCTGAACTAGGATTATTGGGGTAGAAATAGAGGGAAGAGATGAGAGAGATGTTGACACTGAGCTGGATATGAACAATGAAGGACAGTGAAGAGTTGAAGAGAACTCTTAGGTTTTGGACCCAAATATACAAAGACAAAATGAAAAATAATCTCTGACCTCAAACGCTTTTGGTCTACTGGCAGGACATAAACAACATACATAGGTAAGTATATACAGGAAAATTTGAGGTAGAGGGAGAGATATTTAACAGCTAAGGGAATGAATAAAGATTTCTTTTGAAGATGGCACATAAATGAATCCTTGAAAGAGAGAAATAAATAGGGATTCTAAGTGATAGAGGTGAGGAGAAGGTGAATTCTTTTTTTTTTTTTTAAAGCAATTGGGGTTAAGTAACTTGCTCAAGGTTACACGGCTAGTCAATATTTATGTGTGGGTGCTCATTTTCTGAGGCCGGGTCTGATCTCGGGTCATCCCAACTCTGAGGCCGGCGCTCTTACTCACTGCACCACCTAGCCGCCCCTTTAGGGCAATTGGGGTTAAGTAACTTGCCCAAGGTTACACGGCTAGGTTTTTGTTTGTGTGGATTAAGTGTCAGAGGCCGGATCCGAACTCAGGTACTTCTGACTCCAGGGCCGGCGCTCTATTCACTGCGCCACCTAGCCACCCCGAGAAGGTGAATTCTTGATCTGGATATCAATCTATACAAAGATATAGAGGCAGAAATGAAATGGTAAATTTGAGTAATGCAGGATTTTGATTATAAATTAATGTGGATGCTAGAACTTTATCTGCTGCAGCTCTGCGTGTTTGGTTCTTGGCTCCCGTGGTCTGCTTATTGTAAATGAGTTACAGAATATAGAAGAATCAAGAGGAAGGGGAATGTTTCAATTGTTTTCAATTGGCCCAGTATCTACATAACATTACTCTCTGCTATGACAATAAGGTAGAAAAATATGTATAAACATTTTGTCTGAAGTTCTGGATGTCTTCATGGTTAAAATTCTATAACATGATAGCAAATAAAAGTATAGTATAGATAGCAAAAAAAGAAGAGGAGCTGAAAAGTATTCAGCTATGAAAATTCAGGCAATTTTCACATACATTTGCTACATGACATAAAAGGGCAAAGATGAATAGGAACTGCTGACTATAAACATTATAGAATTTATGTAATAGGTCATTTAAATCCTCATACATATATTGTACCCTCTTTCTGCACACACAGGTGCACATATATTCACACACATATACATATACATACATTTGATTTAGTGCACATCATCAATTTTCTAAAGAAACTAATCGTCTTATAAACAGTGCTAAAACTGTCATCTCCAACATGGATGTAGTTATCGGTATCTCATGTTGTAAGACCATTCAGTAATAATTATATCAATTATTTAGACGTTGGATTCAAAAGTTAAGTTCTCTGTTAAATATGCAATGTATTTTATAAAGAAATGAGAATGTTTCTACAAGCAATCAAGGACAAGTTGTCTTAGGTCATTATACAACATGTAGCCACGTTTCTTGAACTGAAGAACCAAGATGAACAAATACTGATAGAAGAAAGTGATTAATTCTAATCATGGGTCCACTTTTTCTCACTATCTGATCATATCATATCTTTTATCTTTTTATCTTCGAAGGGGTTTTCTTTCCTGTCCTCTGATCAGGTCTACTTATAAACCTCTGATAAAACTACCCATGAACATTATGAAGCCTAGAAGAAAGGTCTCAGAGTATAGAGGCCCTGAATTCCACAGGATCTGTAATGATTTTTTTTATCAAAAAGTACTGCTAAATATTGAGCTACTGTAATGCTGATCCAGGATTTATAATCATATTCATGAGTAATTACATTCATATCATGTTGGATTATACCAAGTACCATATAATCATCATCATTAATAATTCCACAAATTCCACTGGAAAAAAAACAGAGATAATTGGGGCTATACAACACAATCATTATTAAATGAATAAAAAAAAGAAGTCAGAAGTTGGTGATACAAAAGCTCTAAGAATGGAAGCATTCAAGATATACATCCATAAAAGTATTTATATCTACAAGGTAGCAAAAAAAAATAAGTTGTTCTTAGTACATAAACAGGTAAAATTTAAAATGAATTCTCTGTACATGAACTTACATTTCTACAAAAATGTGATAATGGCATACATTAAATCCTGGCCTTTCAACCACTGCTTGGCCAAAGGGTCTTGGTACCCTTTAGAAAACCTCTCCATATGCTTACTAGGTAAACATTATGGCAAATATTCATGCCTGCCATTTAGCATTCAATCTTGCATCATCAATATCATTATCATCACCATCATCATAATCACTTCTTTCCATATTTAATATACATAAATATTATAAGTAAATGCATATAAATATAATATATGAACATATATAGGTATATTATGCAACCTATAACCATATTTCTTGTACTGAGGAACCCAGATGAACAAATATGGAAGAAAGTGATTAATTCTAAATATGTATATATATATATGTAAAAATACACATATTATAGATACAAATACATACATACACATACATGTGTGTATACGTGTGTGTGTGTGTGTGCGTGTGTGTGTGTGTAACCACGCAACAAAAGAAGATATGGATTTGCAAAGGAGCCAAGGATGGGGTCAAGGTGAGAGAGGGCTGAAACTGGTACATAAAATTTTTCAGAATCAAATCCTTACATTTTAGGTTTATCTCAAAGAAGGAGAAAAGATCATACCTGATGAATCAAAGGCCACCTCATTCCCTGGGCTTGGGCCTATATCAATAGATACCATTGGTAGAAGTTTCCGAAAGTCCCATATTTTTGTCACACCACAAGTGTCACAGGATGCAATCATGTGGCCCTTCAAAATACAAGAGAAAAAAAGTTATTTACTCTACCTCAGAAAAATTGTACTACTATGGATCATTTTTTTAAAAATCTATATACTAAATTTTAGAAAAGACCACAGTGACCTTGACAAAGTCACAGACCTCCCTAAGCATACTGGACATCTGAAGTCCCTTCTATATGCTACTTAAAACACTGAATACAGTTTGCTTTTTCTTAAATTACAAAGGGACTACCCAGTTCAAACACACAGAAACTTGTATTAAGTTTCAGGAGAAAATCTTTCAACAGATTGAGTTTTAGGGAAAATTATTCTCCCCCAGCCCCCACCAATTTTGATAATGCCAAAACACCAGTAAAGACTTTACTCTTAGATAAAGTTAATGACAACAAACACAATTTCTAAAAATTTAGATGAGGTATCTGAGGCTTTTCTCAAGCTCTTAGCAATTTCTCTGGTTCCTGACTTTGTCAATCTCTAAGCATAGTACTAACAGTCATAAAGGGGCTAGATGATACCGACATTACTGACTCACCATGGAGATGTTGATAGACTAGGAAGAAAAACAGAGACAAGAAGACATAAACCTATGCAGAAAGGTGATGTGTACTCAAACAGCTACAATTATAAAGAAAAGTACTTGAAAAGGCCACTAAACTATGGAAATGGGAAGGACAAAAGGAGGTGGGTTGGAAGGACACTTATGTTTACTAATGTGACTAGATGGAGTGGATCCCAGGGAAAGTAATGATGAATCAACTATCATTTATTTTTAAATTCTGTAACTGTTGTCACTGGCAAAACAATGGCCTTGTCACGAATCTAATAAATGTGATGCTTAATCTTTTTATGACTTAAAAGGAACATGAAGAACTTGGCCCATCTTCAAGTATAAGAGCAGGTATTATTGTGATACTGAGGAGTTGTTCTTTAAAACAAGAAAGAAGGTAAAGAATAAATGGCAAACCCTGGCACAGAAGATATTGGTTAGAAATTCCAAATAATCTTTTGGATCTAAGGATTATAAGAAACTAGAAACCAAGACTGAGAAGGTACTTTTTGAACTGTAGGAGCAGGGAAGCAGCAGCAGTTCTAATGTGTGTATCAGTATCTTCCCAACTCAGAGATTACCTCCCCAAAGTAAATAAAGGCAGGTATAGCCAGAACATCTGGACTAGTGTTTCCAAACTCATCCTTACATGGTGGCTATGGAGATGATTTTTTGATAGCAGAGTGAAAGCAAAAGAGCCATGTAAGGCCTAATTATTCCTGGGTGGTTTTCCCTGTGAATCTGTATTTTTTCCAATATAGTATGTGCCCTTGGGGAAGACAGATGGGATGTAGCAAGCTGCCTAAGGTCCAAGGCACAAAGTACCTTCAAGGTCTGGGTTATGATTACTCTGTGTCATAAGACCAGTCACAATTATGTTCTTAACAACATGTTTAGTGCTCTTCTCAAGGTACTCTGACAATCAGAGCCTTAAACAAACACCATGATTCTAGAGTTGTAGTGCTAATGCAATAGTCACAGGGCCCTCAGTCACTATAAATATACCTGCCTAGTGACCAATCACAAAATAAAAGAGGCTCTCCATATAGAAGACAGAAATAAAACATTTATTCAGACATCAGAAAACCAAATTTCAAAACCAGTAAACTGATTCCATCATAATAGCAAAGAAGTCAATAAGCCACAACAACATAGAGAACCACACCATCCTTTAGTCTTCCCACAAACCAACACAAGATCAATATTTACTCACAAGCCTATCTGTCTCCCTCAGAAGCATCCTCTCCTCCCAACCATCTAGCTTGCTCTGACTCCCAGCTTCCTATGGGCTCTGCTCCATCCTTCAGCAAACTCCTCCCCCCACAGGCTCCATGTGATTACATTCAGCCTATTAAGGGGCAGAGTATATTTTCAAAGCAGGGAGTCTTCAAATTCCCTTAGGCTTATTAAGGAGCTTCAAATTCCCATTCCCATTATAAAAGTCTATCTGTTCCATAATCATAGAGTGTTCAATGAAGGTTACTGATTGACTGAATGAGAAAATGTAAGACTTTCTAAAGGTGGTTGCTTGGATGATGGTGAAACAAGGGTTCCATCAGTGCCTCAGGTAGAAGATGTACTGCCACTATCTAAATCCCACCTTGGTTTCTCATGCTTTGTTCCAGAGGTTTTAGGAGCTGACTGACCCATCCTCAGACATTTTCAATGGACCCTGTTAGAGCATCCTATATGTTTGGTAAACTGTGGCAATGAGGGATTGCCCACTAGATAAGTCAGTTCTTCTAATGGAGAGAGAAAGTCATTTCCTGGGGGTCTGCTAGAGTTTTCAGTCTATTTGCTATATCTTGTGTATACTTTAGAATGATATAAAAGGTTACACATTTTTTGGAGCATTAAAGAATTGAATGGTTCTCTAGAACAATCAACTACATCTCTACTGTTCTACTGTAAGGCAGTTTCTTTAGGAGAATACATGAATATAGGTCCTTAGGGAGATGTTCTTACCTGGGGGTCTGTGAATTTAAGAGAAAAATTTGATAATTGTACTTCAATATCATTAGTTTCATTTTCAATCCTGTGTATTTTATTTTGTTCATTCAAAACATTCTGAGATAGGCTTTACTAGATCAAAGGCCTCCATGATACAAAACAAGGTTAAAAAATCCTTTGCACTACAAGATAATTTCATTTTGGATGACTTTCTTTCTACTGTTCTGGTTAGTATATATACATACATACATACACACACACATACAGACAGACACATACACACACATATATACATTATCTCAAAATGTATTTACATACATCTATTCCATATCTTAGTTTCATGAAAACCTTGAAACCAAGCTTTTAAATATCCATATCTTAGACAGTTGGTCTAATAATCTGCTATGTTAGTTTGAATATGAGAACAACCACTAATAGTGTCTTTGAGAAATGCTAGTGAGTATGGATTATTTTTCCTTAAATGTTTCCTTTAAAGTATCTCTGGGAGGGAGAGAAAGAGATGATTTGAATGTTAAGAAATTAGTATAGTGTTTGCATGTGAATGTTAACTACTTGATGAGAACTCAAAATGGTGATAGTGATAATTGATTATAAAGATGGTACTTTACATTTGTATAGCATTTTGCATTTCTCAGACTGCTTTCCCATGCATCATTTCATCTGATCCTTTTCAACAACCCTATTAAAATATTTCAGACAAGTAGTATTATTCCCATTTTTCAGGTAAGAGAATTGAAGTTTGAAGACAGTAAATTAAATGTCTAAAGTTATTTGCTCCAAAATGATAATCTTTTAAATATGGGTCAAAGCTTATACCCAAGCACATATCATGTCATGCCACTTTCATACCCTATTATAGAATTCTTGGAATTCTAATGTTGCTGAAAAAACCTTCTCCCTAGAGTCTAGGTGACCTTGAGCAAGTCACAATCTCTCTAGGTCTGTTTCATCTACAAAATGAGCAGGTTGGATCTGATGAACTCTTTGATTCCATTTAGCTTTAACATTCTAGGATACTGTGCATAAAGAAAAAAGCCACACATACACACACAACAACCTTGTGGGGTCATCAAGCAAATGGCAGAGGTATTAAAAACTAGAAATTTCAATTGCTTTCAATATGTGAAGGTAATGACCTGCAACTCAGTATTAAGGTATAACTATAATAAAAATGTTTGGGCTCATTAGAAGGAATATTAGCATTTCCAAACATTTTTAGTATTGATGCATTAAGGAGAGTCCCTCAGGCTGGATCTGAGCAGCACGAAAGGATCAAACACATTGCACTGTATCTCAGAAGTGATGGAGGTCTCCAAGACACCCATCTGGGGAGAGGAGATAAAAGAGCTATAGGGGAAAGCAGAAGCTAAAGGTAGAGAGGATCAGTATGTGAAGGAAACAAAATACAGGTAACACATGAGGGACAAAGGATACCTTCAGGCAGGAGGCACTGGAGAAAGGCATAAAGGAGCTTCTGAGACCCCATCTAGCTACATTGCTAGGGATGCCATTTACCGAGTGATAGATGGCAAGTGATTATCCTTTATGAGGATGAGCCTGGGTTCTGAAAAGGGTGCATAAAATATGTTTGTTAAAGCTCTTACATATTTTCAAATATGATTCTGAATTCCTCATTTTCCAAATAACCCTTTTAGCATAATATTCTTAAAAATGGGTTAAAAGTCATGGATACACAAATAAGTGGGCACAGTTTTCATAAGATCATTGATTTAGGATAGTGAGGGACAACAGAGACCTTAGAATTCAATTCCTCTATTTTGTATAAAAGAAAACTGAGGCCCAGAAAAGTTGGGACTTATTAAGGCCATATATATAGTGAATAAAAGAGTCAAGATCTGAACCCAGGTCCTAGGATGTTAAAGTCATGGTTCTTCCCACTGGACTGCTCTGCCCTTCAATTTATGCTAAAAGAGACAATGAAATCAAAGCAATTAGTGAACATTAAAATCTTAGGTAAATATCTGCTGTTAGTCACCTTTTTCTAATTCTCTCCTTCATGAAATAAGAGTACTATCTGAACTCTGTAGCTCCACAACTTTTTGAGAAAGAAGGAAAAGTATTAAAGCAATCATTTTTTTCAGAAGTGAGATTACCTGAGGAGAACTCTCCATGAAACTTACATTATTATAAACTTCAATTAAAAAAAAAAAGAGGGGGCTCACTTTGAGAAGTGTTGTGTGATTTGACCAGATGAGACTCTGGGCAGCCGTTGAGAGCCCCCCGGCTTTGAAAACCCAGATGTTGATGCTTCCCTCTCTGGTAACTGTGATTTTGGTATTGATAATGGTTGGACAGTTTGGAAGCCTGTCTGTTTGATCTGTCTGTATACTCTGAAGTTCGGGTGCTGACCTTTTCCCCCTGAACTAGGTAAATGATATATGTTTGTTTGATTAAAGTAAGCTTAACCCATTTTGAGTTGCTTTCCTTTTGAAAAGCAGATCTAAGAACCTGTGTTGGCAGCCATCCTGGGGATGTTGGGGTGCTTGCTGCTACACCATCCAGGTACCATTAATTTAGCCTTGTGTTGCTTACAAATAAGCAAGAGCTATAACAAGGAAGAGCCTTTTTGATACTCTCAATACCTTTGCAAGACTATCATACTCTTAAAAAATCACAGAATTTGAGATTTAGAAGAGACCTAAAGATGCATCAAGTTCAACCCATGGATGAAGAAATCCCCAAGAATGAGAAATTGACCACCTCATAAAACAGTACTTCCTACTTTTGCAGACCTCTAATTGTTAGAAAGTTTTTCCTGACATCAAGTCTAGATTCACCTTTTTTGCAACTTTCACTTTGTGCTTGGTTCTGGTTTTAGGGACCAAATTCCTGTTCTACATAAAATACCTTCAAATACCTGAACATAAAAAAAGGAGGTGAGGGGTGGCTAGGTGGCGCAGTGAGTAGAGTGTCGGCCCTGGAGTCAGAAGGACCTGAGTTCGGATCCGGCCTCAGACACTTAATGCACACACAAAAAAACAAAAACAAAAACAAAAACAAAAAAACCTAGCCGTGTGACCTTGGGCAAGTTACTTAACCCCAATTGCCCTCCAAAAAATAAAAAAAAAAATAAAATAAAAATAAAAAAAAATAAAATAAAAATAAAAATAAAAAAAATAAAAACTTGTGCCAAGATGAATTAATGGTCACAAATTATGTTTGACTATTATTTTATGCCTAGTTGACCCCAGTCAAAATTGTGTGAAGAAATCCTCTTCTAAGTCATTTCTCCAAGAAGTGTCTTTACCTTATTCCCTATCATGCCTCTTCTAAGTGAAGGTTTCACCAGTTACAGTTCTTTTCCTATACTATGTTGCTGTTGATATGATATGACTTATTGAAATCATAAGGATTTCACAAAAACTGAAATGTTTATTCTGGTCTTTGAGAAGTAGGAAATATTCTATCTTTAGGCAGGAAAGAGACTATTTTATGGGGGTTTAAAGATGGGGAGATTAAATGATTGATCACAACGACTATAACAATGTAAATGGGAAACAAACTGAATACCATAATTATAATTACCAAGTTTAACCTCAGAGAAGACACAAGAAAGTACTTCTTTGCAGAGGTAGGAGCAAGGCTTATGAATAACTGAATATGTAGTCAGATTCAGGTGATATGCTGTTTGGTTCTATTGAACTGCCTTTCTTTCCTCTCTTTTTTATTATTTGTTACAAGGAAGGGTTATTTGAGTGGAAAACAGGAGATATATATTTGGAAATGAAGGTGGTAGAGAAAATATTAAAATATTTTAAAACAATATATATGTATCTTATTTGTGTATATATGTATGTGTGTGTCTATCCATGCATATAGACACAGAAAGAGAAAAAAAAGACAAAGAGATTTAGTTCAAATCCTCCATTAAAATAAGTAAATGTCTCATTGTTATATAGAAGTGACTTTGGGTTCTGAAAGATAATGTCAAAAAAGAATTCATTTTTAGGTCTAATTTGGAGAGGAAGGCTTCAAGTATGGTTTATATGATAGACTATATGCCTATCCTTATAAATGTTAATATATATCTATTTGTATAAGAACTTCCCTTTCACCCCATTTTCTCTCTGTCCTTCCCAAATATCTTGGCTACAGCATCCTAGAAGTTCCAATGTTATCTTTTGTCTTTGACTCTAGAAGATTCTTCTAGTCCAGTTAGGATTCATCATGGCTTCAGACAACCATTGTAGAGGATTGATTTTGAGAGACAGCTTTGGAGTTAGATTTACTTTAGGGAAAATTTGTGTTCAAACTAGTTAGGTTAAGCCACACCTGGAGTGAACTCATATACAGATATGATGTGACCTTCTAAAGCTTTCCATAATCTGCTCATTTTCACATTGGAATGAATTCTCATCCTTGGGCATAGGGTAAAACCATATCAACTTTAGATGATAAAGAAAAAAAAGCACTATTCTTTGTCATTCTTTTACATGTTACTATCACTTTACTAGGGCAAAAAGAGTTTTATGTTAAGACTGGTCTAAAGGATATGGAGTCTATGAGATCTAAAAAAAAAACAAACATGATCATATGTCCCCATGTCCCAGGGATTCCATTCAAAGGTATTCTAGTCTATACCTTCTATTGTGTATAAAGGGCTATGCAAGTATTTTAGGAGACTGTGATGGGAAAGGGTAAGGAACATATCAAGAGATAGTCCATATTCTTTTTTTTTTTAAAGCAATTGGGGTTAAGTAACTTGCTCAAGGTTACACGGCTAGTCATTATTTATGTGTGGGTGCTCATTTTCTGAGGCCGGATCTGATCTCGGGTCATCCCAACTCTGAGGCTGGCACTCTTACTCACTGCGCCACCTAGCCGCCCCTTTAGGGCAATTGGGGTTAAGTAACTTGCCCAAGGTTACACGGCTAGGTTTTTGTTTGTGCGGATTAAGTGTCGGAGGCCGGCTCCAAACTCAGGTCCTTCTGATTCCAGGGCCGGCACTCTATTCACTGTGCCACCTAGCCGCCCCCATATTCTTTTTTTAAAGCAATTGGGGTTAAGTAACTTGCTCAAGGTTACACGGCTAGTCATTATTTATGTGTGGGTGCTCATTTTCTGAGGCCAGATTCGATGTCGGGTCATCCCAACTCCGAGGCCGGCACTCTTACTCACTGCGCCACCTAGCTGCCCCGATAGTCCATATTCTTAAAGAACTTTTAAATCTCTAATAGAGACAACAGATGATGAGTTAAAAAACAGTGAAACACAGTAACACATCAATCCATAAAATGTGAAATGGGGCAGACTGAGGGATTGAATGGATTGAGCAAAGGATTGTTGTAATGAAATAGTTTTCAGTTGGAATCAGTATAGACAGAGGCAATATGGGGGAGCAGGTGCAATACTGGACTTGGCCTCAGGAAATTTTACCTCCAACACTTATTAGTTGTGTAACTAGGAATACCTCAATCTCTTTAAATCTTAGCTTCCTTGTCTTCAAATTGGTGATAATAATATCTATAGTATATTCTTCAGAGCATTATTGTGAGGCTCAAATGAAACAATGTTTACAAAGCATCTTGAAAACCTTAAAGCATTATATAAATATTCAGTCATACTCATCAGGTCAAAATTAATGATTTCAGTCCCTCAGGTACCAATAAGCTTTGATTTCTTTTACTGACAAAGTTGTTTGTGGAAGAAACTACATATGAATTCAACCAAGTCCATGCCTACTACTTAAAGAAATGTCTCAGTATAGATGCATTCTTGTCTCTGATAAGCAGCAGTGTTCTATTCAAAGGGTGCTATTTCAAAACTAAAATTCTAGCAATTATATGCAGAATGTACTAGAAGAGACCTCCTTGGAATTTTAAGAAGATGAATTAAATACAATAGTTCTTAACTTGGGGTCTGTGAATTTAAAAAAATGTTTTATATATGTTCAAAAATATGATTCTGAGCAGGGATCCATAGTATCACCAGACTGCTAAAAGATCCATGTTATATAAAAAAGTCAAGCTCTAATTTAGAAAGTTATGCCAATTGTCTAATAATGAAGTGATGATGGATAGGAGTAGGATTGAGTTAGGCTATGAAAATGCATATAAAGGCATAAGGACACCTATTGAGCAAGGTCACAGCTTGTTTTGTGGTAGCAATTCATTCTTCCACCTAGAATACCAATCAAGATTCCAAGAGAGGAAGGATTAATCCTCATTTGGCCCTTATCATTTACTGCCTTTTGTTGGTAATGTGTATGTGTGAATGTGAAAAAGCACATACTTAATCTCACTAACTAGAATGAGTATAAACTCCATCCAAGTTTCTAACCCCCACCAAACCATGCCTTACTCATCTCTGCTTCCCCAAATCTAAAACAGTGTCTAGCATATAGGAGATATTCAACAAATATCTATGGATTGATTAATTTCTTAGGTGTATGCTAATGAACAGGTTGAGTATAGGTTGATCTAACTTCACTTCATGCTCAACAAGATGCCCAGACAATGAATTTATGCAAGGAAAAAGAAAGGGCCCAACAAAGCACTTGGAAACCTTTATATTATAAGAGCAATTCTTACAACTATGTTTTATTCAAGGAGAAATGGAAATTACTAGCATGGTGTGTGAAACTAATGCATTCTGCCTCTGGCACTAAGCCTCTCCTAAAAGCTCTAAAGATATATTTTATAATTCTTATATGAGTTTCCTTCATTTTCATTCTCATTATTGGCATTAATTCAGATATTCATGTGTGAGATCTTTGTCTCTGCACTGAAGTTTCCTTCTGAGATGCTTGGTTATATTACAGCACCCTTTATGTGACTTAGGTACATAGTAACATATTGTAATGTCAAATCAGAAGACTATGATTTCTGAAATATGAATGAATAAGGCAGAGAGATTTAAAGTTAAAACTAAAGCTTTGAATCCAATATCTGAAAAGTGAGGCTGTGTTGAATTGGTTTTGTCTGTGCCTCACTGTTTACTTCAATGGAGAAATTTCAATTCCATTGCTGGTCCTAATAGTAAATATTGAACCACACTGCATCTTTTACATTTCTAAGAGATCAAATGTCATAAATTGGTTCTTCTTCTCTTCTTAGTCTCAATCCTTCTTCACTGTCTTCCTTTGTGATTTCATCATTTCCATGGCCTCAATTCTTACCTCTATATTTGTCACACACAGACCCTTCTCATGAGCTCAAGATCAACACTTTCAGCTTTCTGTAAGATATGATGACCTCAATATCCTTCTAGAACTCAAACTCAACATATCTAAAGTAAACTCAGTCCTTCCTTTAAACTGTCCTTGCTCCTACATTCCCTCTTTCTGTAAATCTTATTACTCTCCGTTTAGTTACCAGACTCCTTTGGATCCTTTTTCCTTTGTCTGAAAACATCCAATCAAGAGCTAAATTCTATTGATTTTACCTTTGTAATGTTTCTCCCATTTGTTACTTCTATTCATTTCTACTGTCAACAATTTAGTTCAGAGTCTCCATTACTCCTTGTTTGAGCTACTGCAATATTCTCCTAATTGATGTTCCAATGTATCTCTCCTTGTGTCCTTTCTCAATCCATCTTACACACATTCTTCAGCAACAATATTCTTAAAGCAAAGTGCTCTATCACATCACCTCCCTAACCCTAAAGCCAAAGACTCTAATTATTCCTCATTGCCTACAGGATGGTCAAAATTCCAAAGGATGCAGTTAAAGATCTTCTATGAGCAGACACCAGCCTCAATGTTATCTTCCATCATTTCTCTTCCTTAATTTGACATTCAAAATGAATTTGAGATCATGTCTGATTTTCTAGACATGGACTATTCTCCATTCCTGAATACACTGTGTAATTTTCTACTTCTATGTCCTTACGATGTGCAGCTAGGTAGCACAATGGATAGCGTGCTAGGGCTAGAATCAGGAATACTCTTCCCAAGTTTAAATTTGACCTCAGACACTTACTAGCTGCGTGATCCTGGGCAAGTCATTTAACTGTACTGTAAGCCTCAGTTTCCTCATCTTTAAATTGAGTTGGAGAAGGAAATGACAAGCCACTCCAGTATCTTTGCCAAGAAAACTCCAAATGGGCTCATGAAGAGTTAGACATGATTAAAAAATAACTGAACAACAACAAAAATGGTCTTACTCATTATCCTCTTTCTACCTAACAATAATATTCCCCCCACTTCACCTACTAATATTCTACCACCCATTTCTGTGCCTTTGCACAAAATTTCCCCATACCTGGAATGCCCTTCCTCAACTCTGTCACTTAAGATCATTATTTTCTTTTAAAACTTGGCTTAAAACCCCTTGAAACCATTTCTGCTTTTCCAAGGTATCAGTGATCTCTTCTTCCTCTTAGGACTTTGCATTTATTGATCTTTGTATTGGTGGAGAGCAATGAGAGCTGGGTTTGAGTTAGAAGATAGTAGTTCAAATCTTTGATATGTTACTTGCTTTCTGTGTCAGCTTGACCTGATTGGGCCTCAGTTTGCTTATGATTAAAATGAGAATGTTAAAGAGTCATCAGATGACTTTCACTTCTAAAACAATGAACTAAAGTACGAGTTACAATATGAAAATTGCAGAGGAAAGGGCACAGAGAGTGTCCTGAGATATGTAAGGACAGAGAGATGAAACTGAATTGTGAATATAGTAGGAGGACTCATGAAAAAAGTGGTTATTGCACCAGAATAAGGAATTTAATATAGGGAGAGATTTTAATCAATAAAGATATGAAAATAATCCATTATAATCATAACAGATAGCATATGAGTTATGAGGGAGAAGAGGGTGTCCCAAATTTGAATGACTTATAAGGTCACATTTATGTTTATACTACTTCTGCAAGGTTATACACTGATATCTCATGGAACTGTGGACATGACTCTGGGTTCTCAAAGGCTATGCCAACAGGGGGCAAGTTCCATCAAATTCTACCATACTAGAAAGGCATTAAGTATGGCCTTCTTGACAGGCAATATTGACTTATCAAGAACCAGCCCCCAGTAGATAAATGATAAGAGATTCATCAGCAGTTGCTTGGACAGATAATAATGAATTATTTGGCCATAGTGACTCATGAAATAAAGTAATACAAAATGGTCTACCATTGTGTGTGAACCTTTTCTCATATATGTAGTAGTGGCAGGATAATGCAAAAAGGAGGCAGAGGGGACTAAACAAATCACAATTTTTAGAATATTTGCAAACAGCTAGGTGGTACAATGGATAGAGCACTGGGCTAGAATCAGGAAGAACCATATGAGTTAAAATCTGGCTTCAGACACTTACTAGCTGTGTGACATTTGGAAAGTTACTAATCCTTGTTTGCTTCAGTTCCTCATCTATAAAATCAGGTATAGAAGGAAATGGCAAACCACTCCAGTATTTTTGCCAAGAAAAGTCTCCAAAAGGGGTCATGAAGAGTTAGATACAACTGAAGAAATGACAGAACTGAAAACATCATCTTAGCCACTGGATACTTGAAATGAAAAATTAAAAAATACATTTGAACGAGCAAAAATTGTGCATAGTATTGGAGAAAATAAAGTATTACTATTTACATTCTAACTAGAAATGGAAACAGAAGAAAAAAGGGAGTCATAAGCAAATGGAAAGATGGTTCACATTTTTTCCTTGGGGAAGAAAATAAAAGAATTCTATAAGTTGATTTTATCATGTGTTCAAAAGCAAAAAGAAACAATTTCATGGGCTATCTGATCACCTTTTATTGCAATGTTCATTATAAGTATTTACAAAAAAATCTACCATGAAAATAATTGTAACTTCTATATCACTGACTGGTACAAAGGATGAAGGGGTAGGGAAATTTCATTAAGAACCTGATAAGATATTCCAGAATTAAATCAACACATACGTCGGCGTGATTTTAATGCAAAAATGGGAACAGGAAAGGACGGTGAAAAATATGCCTGAAAATATGGTTCAGGTACCGGGAATGAGAAAGCCCAAAGATCATTTATAGACTACACAGAAGTCTCAGACCTATATATCAAAGATAATTTCTTTGAAAAATGCATTTGAGGCTACTGGACAATACAAACACTGAAAACATAAAAAATGGAATGGTTGTAAAGATCAGCCTATTGCTAGGACCTGACTTAGAGAAATAACTTCACTTTTCACTACTTATTGATCCAGCTATATCCAGGAAATTCCTCTTTATCTAATAACTGGCTTGGTCAGCTAGAGTTAGGGTTAAGCAAGTAATTCTAGCAAAGTGTTAACTTAACAAATTTAATTTATGCAGAATCATCAAAATGTCCTCATCACAATGTGCTTGTGGCCAATAAGAGTAGAAGAGGTCAAAGTCCAGACCATCTAACAGGTGACTGCCCCTTAGGTGCCTCTCCCATTCCATACCTGCAAATCTTCACCAGAAAAACAATCACATATAAGGGCAGAGATCACGAAACTTAGAGTCTCAATTGGGCTACTCTTCCCACAGTACACTCAAGCCACCAATGCTTTATGTAGGACTGCTAGACTAAGGAGTTGCAAGCCTGTTTGCCTATGAGTAATAAACTGCCTGACTCATGATCCTTCTTGGTTCCATCTCATCTACAATCTCCTCATAATGATATTTTAACAATCACCAGATTATAGGAGGCAGTTAGTGCTATGGAAAGAACACTGTTTCTGAAATCACAGGACCTGGGTTAAAATCCCACTTTTGATGCTACTACATTGGGTAAGTATTTAAACCTCCCCAGATCTCAGTTTCTTCATCTATAAAATGAGGTGTATGAACTGGATGGTCATTAGGTTTCCTTCCAGCTCTCTATCTAGAATCCTATGATTCATATTTAAGCAGTTAGGTGGTGTAGTGGATAAAATGCTGGACATGGAGTTAGGAAGACCTGAGTTGAAATACTGCCTCCAACATTTATGAGCTGGACAAGTAATTTAACTTCCTTTGGCCTCAGTTTCCTCATATTTGAAATAAGGTTGGAGTTTCTGCACTCTAAGGCATCTTCCTAAATCTATGACCCATTGAAGACCTTAACTCATTACTGATATGAGAGTTATTTCCTGAATCAACTGTCTATAAATAATCAGAGCACTGGCTTATTAGAACAGACATCAAAATTAAGATAAAGTAAAATTAAAAAAAAGATTTGCAATTGAAATAACTCTGACCTGACCTACTTAGAGAAGTTATTGAGGCTGAAAGATAAGAAATGGTGAAAAAGATATCTATACTTATTATAATAATACCATAACAAAATTTCAACCAATATTAATTAATTGCCAAAGTGAATAAATGCCAAAGTCTAAAAACTGTCTTGGCAAGAGAGCTGAATGCTTTCTAGCTAAGCAGTAAGAAGTGGTGCTAAAAGTAATACTGATTTAATATATTAACTTTGTAAAGTATTAAGAAATATAGTAGAACAGAATAGATATATAACATATAGAAGGAAACATATCTAGTATTCAACAAAACCAATCTACTAGGATAAGGAGGTGATATATTCTGAAAATCCCTGGGAAAATTGGAAGAAATGGGAAACCACATATCTTAAATGCAGACAACTTCCAAATTGATATACAATCTAGATATAAAGGATCCTACCATAAACAAATGAGAGAAATGGGGGGAAAATTACGTATGAGGTATATGTACAGAAGAAAAGTTCATGACCATTCAAGAAATAGAATGTAATATAGAAAACAAAACAGATGATTTTGATGACATAAATTTTTTTTAAATGGGGAGCCAAGATGCTGGAGTCAAATACAGGGCTTACTTGAGATTTCCCCCATACATCTCCAAATATCTGTAAAAAAAACTCTAAACAAATTCTGGAGCTGTAGAGCCCACACAATGACAGGGTGAAACAAATCCCCAGCCCAAGACCACCTGGAAGGTTGACAGGAAGGGTCTATTGCATGGGGCTGGGAGTGGAGCACAGTCCAGTGTGGGTGACACCAGCATAGAGGGGCCAGAGCAGGCCTCAGGGGACTTAAATTACTGGCATATGTGACAGTTTCCAAACTTTTTAGCCCGAAAATGCCAAAGACAGTCAATGGGAAAACTCTGGTGGGCTTGGGTGAGAGAGGAGTATGGTCTGGACACCAGCCCTAGGCCAGTGGAGGTGGTTAGGGTGGCAGTGACAGCCACAGAAACAGCTACTTCCAGAGCTCCCAGCCCACAGACGATATAGGAATCAAGCAGCTGATCAGAGGGCAATTGCAGGGATCTTTTTGCTAGAGCTGAGGTAAGACTCTCTTGCTATGCCCATGCTTGGATCTGGTTGGCACTCCCGGGTGTCAGTCCTGTGGCAAGGAAGAGCACTCTTGTGGCAGAGCTTTTGGTTCAGTGGAAAGTGAATCCTCTTCACAGTTCCAAGGCAGAAAAAAGTGTTTGCAGTCACACAGACCAGAGCACAGGCCAGGAAAAGAATGAATACCTCTCCTTTGATCATACCACATTGGAAGAACCAAAAATTTATAGGTCCCTAGAATTATCTCTGAAAACAGCTACACAAAACCCCTAAAGTACATGCTCCACAGTGAAAGCAGCGTCCTACCTTAACAAAGAGTTAGAAAGGCAAGCGTTTATCTATGAAAATAAGCAAACAACATAAAAAAATCTCAGACTATAGAATCTTACTTTGGTGACAAAGATGATCAAAATATATAACCAGAAGAAGATAACAAAAGTCAAAACTCCTATGTCAAAAGCCTCCAAGAAAAACATGAATTGGTCACAGGACATGGAAGAACTCAAAAATGTTTTTGAAAATCAAGTCAGAGAAGTAGAGGAAAAAAGGGGAAGAGTAATGAGTAATACAAGAAAATCAGGAAAAACAAATCAACAGCTTCTAAAAGAAACCCCCCAAAATACTGAAGAAAATAACACCTTATAAAATAGAATAACCCAAATGGCAAAAGAAGTCCAGACAAAAGTCAGTGAGGAGAAGAATGCCTTAAAAAGCAGAAGTAACCAGATGGAAAAGGAGGTCCACAATTTCACTGAAGAAAATAATTCCTTAAAAAATTAGAATGGAGCAAATAGAAGTTAATGATTTTATGAAAAAACAAGAAATTATAAAACAGAGCCAAAAGAATGAAAAATAGAAGACAATGTGAAATATCCCATTGGAAAAACCACTGACCTGAAAAATATATCCAGGAGAGATAATTTAAAAATTATTGAACTACCTGAAAGTCATGACCAAAAAAAGAAGAGCCCAGACATCATCTTTCCAGAAATTATCAAGGAAAACTGCCCTGATATTCTAGAACCAGAGGGTAAAATAGAAATCAGAAGAATCTACCAATTACCTCTTGAAAGACATCCCAAAAGGAAAACTTCTGGGAATACTGGAGCCAAATTCCAGAGTTCCCAGTTCAAGGAGAAAATATTTCAAGCAGCCAGAAAGAGATAATTGATACATTGTGAAAAAAATATAATCAGAATAGCACAAGATCTAGTGGCTTCTACATTAAGGGATTGTAGGGCTTAGAATATGATATTCCAGAGGTCAAAGGAGCTACGATTAAAACCAAAAATCACCTAGACAGCAAAAGTGAGTATCTATCTATATTCTCCCTTCAGGGAAAAATATGGATATTCAATGAAATAGAGAATTTTCAAGAATTCTTGATAAAAAGACCAGAGCTGGATAGAAAATCTGACTTTTAAATACATGAATCAAGAGAAACATGAAAAGGTAAACAGGAAATAGAAATCATAAGGCAATTATGAGAGTTGAATTGTTTATATTCCAACACGGAAAGATGATAGTTGTAGCTCATGAGACCTTTTCTCTGTGTTAGGGTAATTTTGAGGTAATGTGTGCATGTATACATATAGACAGGAGGCACAAGGTGAGTTGAATATGAAGGGATGATAGCTAAACAATAAAATTAAGGGGTGAAAGATGAATATAATGGTAGAAAGAGAAAGGGATAGGGAGAATGTGGTAAATTATCTCATATAATAGAGACAAGAAAAAGCTCTTACAATGGAGGGGAGAAGGGGGATGTGAGAGGTAATGAGTGAACCTTACTTTTATGGGATATGGTTTAAGGAGGGAATAACATATGCACTCAGTTGAGTATCTTATCCTACAGGAAAGTAGGGGGGAAGGGGATAAGGAGGGAATGATAAAAGGGAGAAAAGAATTGGGGAGGGGATAGAAGCAAACCCTCTTGAAAAGGGACAGGGTCAAAGCAGAGAATAAAATAAATGGGGAGTGGGATAGGAATGAGGGGAAATATACTTAGTCTTTCTCAACAGGACTATTATTGAAGTGTTTTGCATAATTACACATGTATAACTTAAATTGAATTGTTTGCCTTCTTAATGAGAGTAGATGGGGAGGGAAGAAGGGAGAGAATTTGGAACTCAAAGTTTTAAAAATAAATGTTAAAAATTGTTTTTACATGCAACTGGGAAAAAAGTATAAGAAATGGGATATAGAAATATATCTTGCCTTACAAGAAAGTGAGGGGGAGGGTGATAAGAGGAGTGATCATGGGGAGGGCAAACTGGTAGAAGGGGTAATCAGAATGCATGCCATCTCGAGGTTGGGGAGGGGAGAGATGAGGAGAAAAGTTGGAACACAAAATCTTGTGGAAATGAATATTGAAGACTAAAATAAATTAATAAAAAAAAGAAAATAGAAAAAAAGAAAATTAATATTTTACATGAATAAATCTAATAAAGCTAAAATCAAAAGGGAAACAATAGGGAAAAATCATTGCAACAAGCATTTTTTTCCAATAAAGGTCTCATTCTCAAACTATATAGGAGTTTAATACCTGAAAACTACACATAAACTTTTGGAACTCTGTATAAGGAAATGATTCAAACTTAAAATAATTGACATTCCCCAATGGATGAATTATCTAAGGCAACAGTTCTGATTTTTTTTTTTAATCTCCAAATCTTTACACTACTAAAATACTGAAGACCTCAAAGAGCTTTTTTTTTGTCCATTATATCTATCAATATTTAACATGTTAGACTTCTGGTCTTGGGAACAGAATTAAGATGATGGAGTAGAAGATACACTACAGCTGAGCTTTCCCAACATTGTTCCTCCAAACAACATTAAAACCTCAACCTCAAATCAAATTATGGAGAGCTGGAACTAACAAAAGGTCAGGGTGAAACACTCTTCCAGTCCAAGAACATTCAGGAGGTCAGAAGGAGAAATACCAGTGATGGGACATGGTGGTAGAGACAGCAGCAATAGCAGCTTCAGGAGTTCTTGAGTCAGAGAGAGTAAGGGGTCTTGGCAGTGAAAAAGATGACAGAGGACCCCAGTGCTAGTACTGAGCATAGGGTCAGACACTGTTTGTGAATTCCATTGTCTATATCCACTTACAGGTTACAGTTCAAGGGTAGAGAGGAACATTTTAGGTTATGAGGGAATAAGGACCATGAGGAACAGTATCACTCTCAATCATAAGGGATCAGGAACCCTGAAGAACAAACAGTATTGATTGTAATCCCAAGGGAGCAAGGGCCCTGAGGAACAGTATTGCTTCTAATCCCAAAGGAGTAGGGATCCTGAGAAATAGTTTCACTTGAGGCTGCAAGGATCAGAGGCTCTTCCTGGGTAAAGACCAGAGCCCAGAACAAGAGAGCAGGGAGCACACCTATTTCCAGATCATATCACCCCTGAAGTACCCAAAACTTCTAACCCATGAGAATTAGCTCTGAAAAGAACAGTGCAAATAAGCTTGAATCTTAGGACAAAACTCTTCTCCCCTGTCTGCCACTCCATGCCAGGAACAGAGCCCAACTTAATAAAGTTCAAAGTAAAGAAATGGGCTGAGAAAATAAACAAGTGACAAAAGAAAGAAAAACCTGACCACAAAAACTACTACAATGACAGGGAAGATGAATACATAAACTCAAAAGAAGACAATGATGTCATAACAGCTACAAGCAAAGCCTCAAAGAAAAAAAAATAATATGAATTGGACAGAAGCCCAAGAAAAATTCCTGGAGAACTAAAAATAATTTTTAAATTCAAATAAGAGTTGCAGAGGGAACATTGGATGAAAAATGACAGTGAGGGAAGAAAAGTATAATTATAAGCTTGGTAAAAAGAGGCACAAAGATACTGAAGAAAATAACACCTTAAAAAGCAGAATTGTCCAAATGGGAAAAGAGACAAAAAGTTCACTGAAGAAAATAATTTCTTAAAGATTAGAAATGGGAAAGTAGAAGTTAATGATTCAGTGAGACATGAAGAAATAATAAAAAAAATAAAAATAAAAACCAGAATAAAATGTGAAAGACTACACTGATCACCTTATGAAAGAGATCCCAAAATAAGAACTCCCATAAATATTATAGCAAAATTTCAGAGCTCCTATTGCAAATACAAAATACTGTAAGCAGTCATTCAAATATCGTGGAACTATAATTAGGTATAGTAACTATAGTCACACAAGATTTAGCATCTCCCATGTTATATGAATGGAGGGCTTGGAATTTAATATTCCAGGAGACAAAAAAGCAAGGATTACAAGTAAGAATCACCTACCCAGAAAAACAGAGCACAATCCTTCAGGAAAAAAAAATGAATTTTCAAACATTCCTAATGAAAAAGATTAGAGCTGAATAGAAAATATGATTTTCAAACATAACACTCAAAAGAAGCATGCAAAGTTAAACATGGGGGTGGGGACAGAGTCAAGATGGTAGAGTAGAAACATTACTTCCAAGGGGCTCCAGCACCCACTTTCACCAATCCATGTAAAAGGGGACTCTGAACAAACTTTGGGGCTATAGAACCCACAAAATGACACAGAGAAGCTAACTTCCTACTGAGGACAGCCTAGCAGGCTAGCAGGGAGTGGCCAGCCCAGTGCCCACAGCAGCCTGGCCAGCAGCAAGCTGGAGGGACTCCTGAACACCAACAGCTGTGGCATTTCCAGAATTATCAACACATAGATGCCAAGAACAAAGTGAGAGGTCAGTGCCCTGTGGCTTTTGGGACCAGTAATGGGGAGAGCATTGGCTTTTGCCCCCAGGGCAAGAAGTCTCTGAGACACTTAGGGGCAACCTGCGCCACACTGCAGCTTCAGCTACTGGCCTGCTAACTGTAGGGTTACCAGGCAACCAGTCTGGGGGGTAAGTGCTCTTGCTTTAACCTTCTTGGATCTGGATTGCAGTCTGGGGTAGAGGTCCTGGGGTATGTGACCAGCTTGCCAGACCATGCTAAGGCTTCAGAGAGGGCACCCAACTAATACCTCCAGAAGTTGAAAAAACCCCAGCGTTTGGGATGGAAGCTCCCCTCTCTGGTGGCAGAGACGTACTGTGGCAAAAAGCCCAAAAGTCAAGTAATTGAGTGGCAACATGCCTAGGCAAAGGAAACAAAATAAACAGAAAAATTCAACATTAGACTCCTATTTTAGGGGCAAAGAGGATCAAAGCATGGAACAGGAGGAAGACAGTGAAGTCACCACTCCTACACCAAAAGCTTCAAATGAAAATACAGGCTGGTTACAGACCATAGAGGACCTTAACAAGCAGATAAGAGAAGTGGCAGGAAAAAAAAGGAAAGCTAGTGACTTTGTGAGAAATCAAGATGCTGTTAAACAGATCCAAACAAATGAAAGAATAGAAGGCAATACGAAATATCACATGGGGAAAACCACTGACCTGGAAAATAGATCCAGGAGAGATAATTTAAAAATTATTGGACTACCTGAAAGCCATGATCAAAGAAAGAACCTAAAGATCATCCTCCAAGAAATTATCAAGGAAAATTGTCCTGATATTTTAGAACCAGAAGGCAAAATAGAGGTTGAACAAATTCACCAATCACCTCCAGAAAAAGATCCCAAAAAGAAAACTCCTAGGAGTATTATAGCCAGGTTCTGGAATTCCCAGATCAAGGAGAGAATATTACAAGCAGCCAGGAAGAAACAATTTGAATATTGTGGAAACACAATCAGGATAACACAGGATCTGGCAGCTTCTACACTGAGGGATTGAAAGGCCTGGAAACTGATATTCTGGAGGTCAAAGGACCTGGGATGAAAACCAAGAATCATATACCCAGCAAAACTGAGTATCATGTTTCAGGGGAAAATATGGTCATTCAGTGGATTAAAGGACTTTCAAGCATTCTTGAAGAAAAAAACGAACTTGAGTAGAAAATTTGACATTCAGAAGCATGAGAAGCATGATAAGGTTAACAGGGAAAAGAAATTATAAGGAACTTAACAAAGTTGAACTGTTTACATTCCTACATGGAAAAATGATAATTGTAACTTATGAAACTTTTCTCAGTATGAAAATAGTTGAAGGGAATAGAAATATATATATAGTCTTTATCAGAGAGTATATAGGTATAAGAATACATATATGAATGTGTATATATATGTTTACAGATCTACATAGATGGAGGGCACAGGACCGATTTAATAGGAGGGGATGATATTTAAAAGGTGAAATCAAGAGGTGAGATAGGACTATAATGAGAGGAGATGGGGAGAGACAGAATGGGGCAAACTATCTCATATAGAAGAGGCATGGGAAAATGGGTACAATGGAGGGGAAGACCAGGAAGGCATAAGGGAATGGGTCAACCTTATAATAATTGAATTTGGCTCAGGGAGGGAATGGCATACATAAAAATAGGGTATCTCACCCTACAGGCAAGTAGGGAGAAAGGGGATGAGAGGGGGAATGATGGAAGGGAGGACAGGCTGGGTGGGAGGGAAGTAGGAAGCACACACTTTTTTTTTATTAAAACAAATGCTTTATTAACTTCTGCTTTACATCATTCATTTCCATCATATTTTGAGTTACAATCATTTCCCCCCCTGTTTTTCCCCTACCCACCCTCCCAGAACAGCAGTCCTACAAGATATCAGGAAGCACACACTTTTGAAAAAGGACAGGACCAAAGTAGAGAACAGAACAAGTGGGAGGTGGGATAGGAGGTAGGGAAATATAATCAGTGTTCTACAATATATTTACTATGATAATGTTTTGCATTAGCTAGACATGTACAACCTATATTG